>VYZW01054745.1:0-18874 GCA_013401315.1 Balaeniceps rex
GGTTTTTTTTTTAGGACAATGAGATACTGTTTCTCAGTCATTAAAGTTGTGGCACCTGTTCTGTTAAAAAATAGGATATCAAGTTTAAATGGAATAGGATATGACACGAAATGAAAAGAATCAAACAGCTACTTTGTAAACATAATCTGTTAAATCCAGTAACTAGAATTAGTCTTATTTCTCTGCAGTGAGTTTATGCTGCGGTGTAACACGTTCGTTTCAAGGCCATGGTGTCTGGATGAAGCTAAATAGGCAGTTTAAACATTGAATGCTGTGTGCTGCGCTGTCTGCAGAATCAACTTGTGTTTCAAAATGACACAAAAAGACAGCAATTGTTTATTTAGATGACATTGAACTATACAAAAGGAAAATATTTTTCCAGGTAGAAAAGAAACAATGTGTCCTACCTATAATCTGCATTGCAGGGATACATGTCTGGACTGAAGCAGACGAATACTCAGGCTGAGGTGTGAGGCACAGCCCAGCTGGTAAAAGCTGGTGGACTTTGCCAAGTCAAGCACAGAAAGTCCTGAGTCAGCCTCACCTCCAAAATCAAGAAACTGTAAATATAAAGCAGTTTGGATCTATGTTATTCTAGATATTCTGGAGCTTTCTATCTTTTCTGTAACAGCAAGAAACATCCTGTGGATTTGGTTTCAAATGAAATCTGAGCTTGTTCTCTCTCATTGAGGGCAAATGGCAACCGCAGGGGAAAACCAAGATACCATTGGGCTTGTGGGCACTATGGCTTGCTGTGCCTGGCAAAAGAACAAGAGAGGCTGATGGCCACCTGGGCTTTGAACCTGGGTAAGGAGAAGCATGTGTGTCCTTCCTTGGGTTTAGCCTTCCTCACAAAGAGGCACTCACTAAGGGCATTCCTGTAACCAACGTTGCAGCATGCGTGTTGCTATCACCCTTTCTCCATCCAGGCCATTCAGACAGAGGCAACTTAGACAACCTCAAGAGTCCCCGAGTCTTTTCACTTCTATTTCCGTAGAGCAATGAGGCCAGCTCTTCTTCCTCAGCAATGCTGTAGGTACAGACAGAAACAGGGGGTATCAAGGCATCAACCCCCAGCACCACCTGGAGGGGGTGGCGGCAAACTCGCCCTGGCTCTGCAGCCTGGCACAGCCCCAGGGCTGCCAGATGACTGCAAGGACAGTGGGAGGGAGGCAATATGCAAGGGACCTGTTTGCCTTTTTGTGGCTTTTGCCTGGCAGCATCTACAACAGCTAAGAAGCAATGGGTTTTAAGGGAAGCAGTGCTGGAGTCCAAGAAAGAAGCAACTAAAAAAGATTTCTGTTATTGGAAGACATGTATTCAAACCAATGTTTGCAGGAAGGATATATGTTGGAGAGGAAGAAGTGAGACAAGCTCTGTCTCACTATCAGTTTGGTCTATGTCAAGGACTTTGATGCAGAGAGGCACCTTATCTGGGCTTCAGCCTCCCTATGAATGCATTGGTTAAACAGGGAGAAGGAACAGGGATAAGAGGATAAAGGGACACAGCAAAACTTCAGGAGTTTGCTCAAGATGGTGTGAGGAGCAGTTCAAACAAATCACTTATGATTAAACCCAAAACAAAATAAAACAACTAGAGAAATATCTGTCCAATTCTTATTTCCTAAATGAGACAGGTGTAGATAAGGAAAGTAATGGTTGAGGGGTGGTAAAGAAGCCACCCGAGTATGCACAGGCTACCAGTCTCAAAGAGCTGAAAAAAATTATTATAGGTGACTATAATATATACAGTACACACATACACACACATACTATACATACATACATGAAGTGCATATATACACACATATACCACATGAGCCATACGCCCTTCCCAGGTTCCCACGACTCCTAGGACATGTGGCCAGTGGATTGGTGAGCGCTTGTTAACAGAGACCATGTAGTTGAGCACTGTCATATAAGTAACCAGCAAAGTACGTTCTGTTAGAGAGCAGACTGCACCCTTATTTGTTGAATGCTCATTTGTCATCTGCTCAGGCTAATCACTTGGACAATATCAGTGACAGAGAGAGATCTCCTGTCTTTTCCAGTTCCTAACATTAGCTCATACCGAGACCAGGGCTCTCCAAGCCAGGCTGCCTGCCAGGTAATGCCACAGCTTGTCTCCCACTCCAAGATGTTGCCCACCAGCGCAGCTGGTCCTACTGGGGAGGAGACGAATCAGGCACGTGAGCTCACACAGTGATGGAGACCTCACTGCAGCATGCGTGAGGCCAGCTGCAAGGACAGCAGAGACTGGGGCCAAAGGAGCAAAGCTCATGCCAAAAACGTAAGACATGACATTTCTGTACAGAAGGGACCTCCCAGATCAAGGGATTTATTTCCTTCTACAGAACCATCCAGTGAAACCCAGCTTCTGAATGCTCTCAGAGAAGTCCTGCAGATTACCAATTATCTTATGCGTCTAAACATATGTTCACTGGCTAATTTCCCTTGGAGGAATGATGCTATTGCCTTTTTGCCATCTAACCAACCCTTCTGCACTATGACTACACCCGACGCAACATCTTTTAGAGCACACTATCTATTCCTTAACTATTTTTCACTTAAATAACATGGACCTTGTAAAAGGGTGGAACAAATGGTGGAACATACAGTTAAGAACTGGAATTGAGAAGGAAAGTTGAAGTTGATATAATAAGGTGGCAAGAGCTGAAAAGAAAACTATTGTATTACAAATAAATTATGTGAAAGGATAACACTTTTGAAAATGTTTTCTAAGCAAGGCTTTGAAGTTTATAAATTGTATAGAGCACAACTGCAGTGGGAGAATGATGTGCTGAAAATAAGAAAAGCAAAGCACTGATTAGAGCACTAAAGGTTGCACTGGAGCTCATTGGAAAGTCACTTTTATTTATTTACTAGTAGGAAAAAAGCAATGGACAGTATCCCGTGCAGCTTTCGACTGGGGAGGGATTTTTCTCCTGCTGCCTGGAATCAGGGAAGGCATCATTTCTTTCATTAAGTCTCCTGTTTAGACACATGGACTTGCTGCTTCTGCCCCCTCCCCACTCTCCCAAAAGGACTGCAGCCACCCCTCTCTGTTTCTATGCTCTTCCTTGCCTTCACCCATAACAGGGACTTCCTATGCAGCTCAGGGAGCACTACGGTGTATTGCTACAAGGGATGTAGCCTTTCACATCTGGCTCCTGAGCAGCAACCTAAAGATAAATAATAGGGGGGGGGGAAAAAAAGAAAACACACATCAAAGAAGAGGAAAAACAGCCTAGAAAACAAATGCAAACAAGAGGAAAATGGCAGCTGCTGCCTTAAAAGTATTTTTCTCCCACGTAAGTGTAATCAGAGCTGCAACACTGTGTTCCCCGGCAGCCTCCAGCCCCTGGTAACTAAACACAGGCGTATAATCCTGCCGTTGTTTCTGCCAGGGGATGGCAGAGGGCTAAGCAGGGGTCAAAAGTTTATGAGAGGCTGTGGCTGTGCTGACACGTGGAGGGGAGCATGTTTTTGCGGCACACACGGCACTACACACGCTTGGAAGGTCACGGCAGCCGGCAGGCTGAGCGCCAGTCTGGGTGGAAAAAGGGCTGAGTGGGAGCTGCACCGGGAAGGGGAGAGCTGGAGCGTGGTGTGCAGAGAGACTGGCCAGGGCTTGTGTGGGGAAAGGAGCTGGTGAGAGGGGCGGACGCGGAGAAGGGAAATGGAGAGAAAGGGAGGTAAATCTGGCAGAGGAGCATCATGGGCTGGGGTGACAAGAGACTGGTGTCGCACAGGCAGATGTTGTATTTGGCAGGGCTGAGCAGGAGACAAAAGGCTTGTTTGGTCTCCCAGGACTGGGAAAAGGTCAGTAGCACAGAGATCATCCTACCAACAATATTGCTTAAGCAATTGCTTTCTGTCTGCAATTATTTTGGAAAGGAAGAAAGAGAGCATGATGCAGGGAAGCAAGCTGCACGCTAGCTGCTGTGCCATGAGGAGCGAAGGACTGCTCTCTGCTGTATTTGTGCCCAGAGAGAAACACCCCACACCAAACAGAGTATCTGTTTAAAAGCTAAGAAAAAACCCAGCAGCTGGGCCCAGGCTGTCTGCGGCAACCCACAGGCTGTGACCTCCAGGAGGCATCCCCAGCTGTGCTGCCTGTGACAGCGGCTGCCGATGCTGCTCCAGCAGCCAGACACTCTCTTTGTGCACAAAAACTTGACAACAAAAGCTTTTGACACCAATGACCACGATGGTGGGATGAAGACAAGATGCACTTGGGAATGCATGTCCCTCTCCTATAAAGAGAGAACAGAGAAATGCCCGGTTTTCTTCCACCCTTGGTTTTTATACTCCCTTACCTCCAAACAAGTGTGGTGCGAGCTAGAACTGCCAGCCCATGACAGTGACTTCACCCTTTCTTTGTGCATTAAGTCTCCGGTATGAGAGACTTAAAGAAGACTCAAAGTCTCCACTATGTGGGAATGAGTTTCAGTCTCATCTTCGGCTTTTTCATTTCCTGTGGTAATAAATAATTCTTCTTACTAATACCAGAGGACTAATGGAAGGCAGAATCTCCATTATCTGTACCTAAGAGAAGAAAAGGAAGATTAGTGATCGACCTGATTGATCTGAGTATTATTGTTTCATAGCAAGCAGGCTCCATCAGTGCATAATTGCCTTTGCCGTGGAAGAGCCCTTGACTCAGCTGAGACTGGTACTCACTGTACTAGGTACGGACATCTATTAAGAGACAGTCCTTGTCCCCATGAGTCATCTAAGTGGCTAAAACATTTTAAAAAGGCAGGGAACAAGCAGATCCCTGAGCACCAGGACTAGGCAGACCTGATTTCCCAAGGATATTTTTTCTGAGGTGACAGTTTTTGTATAGAGGAAGGTATAAATTCTTGATTTTTATCTATGATTGGCATATATAAAAAGACTTTATCACTTGAATCCTCTGCTGTCTAATAATGCTTGAGATTCCCACCCCAGCTCCTTCCTAGTCAATGCACTTAGAGTCGGCCTCCTGCACAGAACCACCTGTGTTTATGTTATGTTTATTGTGAAAACATCGTCTCCTTCAGACCACTATCTCTTTGCCAAATGTCACTGAAATTGGAAGGCATATCGAGAGACAGCACAATCATGCCAAACCTCATTCCCACAGGAAAACAGTAACAAATCTCAGGTAGAACAGAAAACCGGATGGCAGGAAATATCACAAAGTTTCCTTGCTTTATTTTTTCTGCTTGCCTGTTTGTTTTCTTATTTACATCCTTCTGTAACTTGATGTTGCATTGCTTGTTTTTCTCTTAGTACAAGCTGCCAGTCAAATATCTGAAAGGCAGGACATCCAATCTGTGTAATGTCATCATGAAAAAAGCCTTTGAAAAGCCTGACATCTTATTGCATAGATATCAAAGTAGTCTTTGCAGATCAGGGCTCCAGAAACAGAAGGCAGGGTACTAAACTCTTTCAGGTACAAATCACTAAATTTGAAGGAAAAATTAAAAAAAAACCCAAACCCAAAACCTTCTTCAGCTCCTTCCTCTGAAGGGATCTCTCATCCACTAGAATGTGATCTTTTAATCTTTATTTTTTCCAAGTCCAGAAGAATAATTGTGGAGTTGCTGGAGGTGCAGAAAATACACTACCATACTAAGCCAGAAGCACTGGAAGTTGGCTGGTGATAACTAATCGCACGCTTGGTCATTTCTATGGGCTTCCTTTGCAGGAAGGATGTAGGCTGCACCTGGAAAACAGAACCACTTCCATGATATCTTTTGTAATTTGTTATAAATACTCCGTACTAGGCTGTCTAGCATTTAGTAGCAAACACCAATCACTTATGTACCACGTAGTCTAATGCTTGAAAACAGATTTCAAGTTTGTGCTATCACTTTTACGTGCTAGACATTTCAGTTTTGAGATCAAGTTTGGTATTTAAATGATTCTCCAGTACCACAGTGAGGACCGCTGTGCAAATGCTTAAAATAAGTTCAGGAATCTAGATGAAAGAAGAGAGAAAGAAAGGTCTTTGGCTGAATTACAGTGGCACTCAGCAGATCTGCAGCATTGGGGCTGGAGTGCAAGGACAGGCCTTAGCACCCGCTGGCAATGCTGCACAGTATCTCCAATGGCAAACTCAGCTGAAAGGAGAGATGAGAAAAACTTTTTAAGAAGCTTTGAGAAATTAATGGTGAAACCCACAGAGACAGGACCGTGTATCCCACACAGCAGAGAAAGCCATCTGGGGTCTTCCATGCTTGTAGCATTCGTGGTGAGACTTAGGGTAGAATATAAGATATGCCACAATGAGTGCATGGTACATTTTCTCGGCCATTATTAAATATCTAAACCCAAAGAACATCTGCTTTCTGACATTTTTACATCAGGAAGGTGTCTTTCTTTTCGTGAGACCATTTTGAAGTTTTTGCGTGATGAGAATGATTAAATCTCTCTTCCTGTATCTTTAGTAATGATAAGAGGTGCAGCTTTTAGTTCACAGATCCCATGACAGTAAAGTCTCAGAGATCTTTTGCATACCTCAAATTCTCTATCTGTGAAATAGAGCTAAAATATTTGTCTCTGTTTGGAGATTTAATGTCTTAAAACTGAAAGCACTTCGAGATTTTTCAAGCAAGACTTACCGGCATGAAATTTTAATAAAATAAAATATAATGAAATGAAATGAAATGAAATAAAATAAAATAAACCAAATCCTCAGCTTCCTTTTGTCAACATGTCAAGTTTAAGCATGAAGCACCAGAAGCATTTTACCATACTTAACATAACAATGTGTTTATTAATTTTTCCAGTGGGCTAGCTCGTGTTCCCGCTGAGGAATACATAATCCTTAGCTATCATTTAGAACCTTTCATCCACAGATGTCAAAATACATTACAAATGCTGCAGTGCCTTTTGTTAATGCAAAACTTTCATTAACATCAGTGGAAGAAGGATTAAGCCCAATATGTATCCTTGAAATAAATATTTATTAAGAAATTACCTTGTTTGTTCCACCTCACTGTCTTTCAATCCTATCATCATAGCATTCACTGTTTACCCAGGGGCAGTGACTCATCCTTGCTCTGAAGGAGGCAGCTCTCAAAGGCCAGCAGTCATCTTTGTCAGAGGACAGCGAGCACTGTAGGAGTGACTGACCGTATTATGCTTCCCGTCTCCACCGAACGCAGCCTTCAAAGCAAACAAAAGCACAGACGTAAATTAATCACACAATTGCATTAGTGCCCTCTGAACCAGCACACTCAGCTAGTCCTCCACTGAACTCTGCTGTACTGAAAAGACCTTCAGCTGGATTATGCTTAAGCAAAAGCATTAGCATCGAGCACAAAGCGGTACCCTGTTCCCTCCCACACAGACTCTCGTTAATGTAACATCGCCACAAAGCTTTGCTGTGATGGCAGCACCTGTGAATCCTTGGCCATGAAATAGTTTGGGTTACACATGTCTTCTTTCAGATCAGTATTCGATAGCCAAAAGGCAGCCCAGTGTCCAGGCTGAGAGGACAGGTTAATGCTGAGCAGCTCACCCAGCGGCATGAACCCTCTCCTCCAGAGCATCGCTGCTCTGCAATCATTTGGTGCTGCTACTTCTGCCCAGCACGTGAAAATACACCTCGTAGCCTCATGTAGCACAGAGGATTATCCTCCTGCCCTGCCTTGGAGTCAGGATGAGGGCGGCTGGCCCTTAGGCACTCTGCTGGGAATTCCCACATGGTATTTTTGCTGCCATCTGCCCCATCCTCTGGGTGAAGGACCTGACGGGCTTTATGTAGACAGGCTCTACTGAGGTGCGCTGGTGCTGTGAGCCACCTCCAGACAGGATTCCTGCCAGACAGCAGGCTGAGGAGGGAGTCTTCTAAGGCAGAACTGTTGAGGTGTCAGAAATCCTGTTTTCAACCCTGAATGCAGGCATTTCTCTGTAACCTGAGATTGGTGCCTATGTAAGGCCAGTATTCAAAGCTCAGTACCCACTTCGGACTTAAACATCTGAGCCATCTTTTTCAGAACAGGCAGCAGACTTGCTCTTTTAAAGCACAGCCAATACTACATTCATCTTTACAGTCTCTAGAAAAAGTGGATGATCTCTCCACACTCTTCCCTCAGCAACACTGTTACTGGTTTGAAACGAAATCACATTTAAATTTTATCCTGAACTCAGGACAGCAGTTACCTGTGCTAGCTATGCCAGACTGTGCTTGCGTGGTGCGTGGAGGATTAAGCTGAAGAGATTCTGATTTCTAATCAAAGTGCAGATGCAAGAGAAATGTGGAGATGTCCAGCTATGCAACAAGGAAGCTATTTCAGGCACGGGCAGTAGCAGAACAAGAACTTCAGTAGGAAGGTCTTAGGGGCTTGTGACTTTTGAGTGCATAGGGCATAGGCAATGGTTGTGGGGCTGTGCTCTTGAACTTGAATGCTGCCTTCATTCTTGCAAGAATATGGGCCTTGGGCTGTAGCTCAGCAATGCAGACTTGAGAAGTTCAGCTTGGGTGTGAAGCATAGGGTTGCCTCTCTGAGCCAAACTGAAGGTGCTCCATAGACTTATTTTTTGGAGCAAGAATTCTGTTTAATGATAGATTTTTTTGCAACATCTCTAGGGTGAAAGGAAGACTAATCTCTTCAGTCCTTGTGTCATGGGGGTGTCTCGTGTCAGCCACAGAAGAATGAGATTTCATTCAATTCTAAAACTTTCTTTGCATGCGGATGTTGAAGGTGCAATATAGAAACTGCAATGCAAGTAGATGTTCTACCGGTCCATTTATTCAAATGCTTTCAATCCCCATTTCAATGCAGTTTCGGCTTAAATCAATATTGACCTAAGAAAGGTGGTTTATTTCAGCAGCAGGTTTATCTATTTAATAGATAAACTCACAGTTGGGGCAAGCAAACATAACTCCAATGAGACCAGCACAGTTGATTCTACTCATGATAGTCAACGTGGCCTTTGAAAGATTTTAGAGCAATCAGTGTAACTGGGCCTCTGGAGCTTGCCAGCTCTTATTAACCTTGATCAGCAGGCAGGCAGGCAGAACTAAGAGGACCTTATGATTCAACGTGGCAGAGTCTGACACTCAGGCAAACCTGAGTGTTTGCCTCCTGTGCAAATTCATGCAGAACAAATTAATGCTTAAATGCTGCATCTCCACCAGAGACATGGAAATCCAAATACAGCCAATTCTCTCTGAGCTGTTCCCACAGTTCAAAGCCCAGGCTGGGACCATGCACACCAAAAAAGCAAAGCCCACCTGAGCCAGAAGCCCTGGGTCTGTAGGAGATTTGAAGTCAATGGGCATTGATTGATTTCACCAGGAAAGCCTGTAGGGATCTGGAAGCAAGAGGATTTTCTTATGCTGCCCACAGTGCAGCGGGTAAGAAGATGCTACCCCTTCCAAGACCAGCACGGGTGCTTGGCAGTAGCTGTAAGACAGCAGAGAAGGGTGCATGTGGGGTGTCAGAGGTTTTGCAAAGGGCAGAAGGGTGGTTGCAAAGGGCAGAAGGAAGGGAGGAGGAGAGGTGGAGAGCGTTGCAGCGAGTGCTTGCTCCGCGCCTCCTCACTTTGCAGGGGGGGCAGAGGGACGCATGCAGGGCTGCAGCCCACATTGACACCACCACCTCAAGATGCCCAGAGGAGTTGCTTGAAATGGCTAGTGTTTGGAAACGAGGACTCATGGCCTTTAAGCACCATGAATTATTTAGGAGGTCCAAAAAACCAGGCTGCTCTGCACTGATGGCTACGGCGGGTGATACCTTGTACTGTGGGGCTGGGACCAGGTTATGCAACGAGGGGAAACAAGCAGTGAGCAGCACCAGCCAGAAGACGGGAGTCCTGCAGGTCCTGGCATCTGTCCAGAGAGAAGTGAAGTAAAATAAAATGAAAAGTGACTCTCCCTGGTTCAGTCCTTGACTTGTCCTAAAATAAACAGTTCTCCGAGGCTCCCAAATCATACATTAGAAAAGCCCTCCCTGCCCCCGCTGACAAAAAAAGCACGTATTTGTCTCCCTTGAATTCTCCATGGTGCTTTTAACAGCTAAAAGCCTGAATATGTTTTCACAGCTTTTCTTTTGTGAACAATAAATCCCTCTCTAAAATATGTATAAACATGGAACAGGCAGCACTTCTTAGAAAAGGATTTTGATTTTTTTAATTATTAATGTTTTTGTGCATTGTATTTCATGTTATTATCATATTAAATTCAGTCCTGTATGAAACTCTGGCATTTCACATTTACCTCTAGGGTGTGCCTGCTTATTTTAAATCAACATACTGGTTTTTAGGTTTTAATGTTAAGCTGGGAGCTAAGGTTTGCTTTGATCAGATGAATTTTCTGACTGAGCATATTAGTGCTCCAGATTGACCTGAAGATTAAGAAAGAATATGTAATGGTAAGTATTTCTGAAACTGTGAAACATCTTTGCTCTTTGCATATTTTTTCATGTTCTATACAGAAATGCATAAAAATGTAATTTTTTTGTAAATTAATCCTTGTTTCTGCTATTTATATTTTAATTATCAGGAATGTCAGAGATATCTTAGGATATAAACAGAGAGAAATAATCTCATTTCTCCCAAATCAAGAACATTTTTAAAAGCATTTATACAATGGTAATGCCAAGGGTTCCACACTTGTATTGGGTAATACCAGATGCTGCACAAATAACAAGGTAGAATCAGCCCCTGGAGGGAAAGAAGATTTAAAAAAGAGGGCTTATAAGAAGCAGGGGGGACAGGGAGTGGTTTTTGAAACTGTGACCTTCCCACTTTCTAACATGCCTCACTTTTTCCATCACTAAGCGGGCGATTGTAACTCCTGATCAGCTCAGGTTTTGGAGAGAATAACACCTGCACTGGGAGCCTCTGCAAAAGGAGGAATACGTCTAGAAAACATACACAGCCACAGCTAAAAAATGGGACAAGCTGGGTAATGTATTCACCATCTGTGGTATAAATAGAAAAGACTGAAGACCACATCTAAATTTTCTGCCTGAAAATGACTGTGGGCGAGCATTTGGCTCGCGTTTAAGTGCAATAACATGAGCTTTCTTCCTCCTCCTCCTCAGGTAGAAGCTATCAGCCGGTGCTGCCAGTTATCCTTTGTGCTGCCCACATGTCTCAATTGGTGGCCTCCATGTTATCAGGCTGTCCTTCACTTTTCGTCACGGGCTGGCATTCCAGCCCTGCTGCCTCCTTGCGTGGAGCCTGGGGAGGTGCTGCTGGTGGGCTGGAGATGAGCAGACCCGGGGCTCAGTGTCATGGTGGGGACTGGCACCGGGTGAAGGAGGGATCGCTGCTCCCATTGCAGCCCGCTCACTCCAGCTCAAGGAGAGGGACAAAACCACAGAAAAACCCCTGCCTCGGGGAGACCTTCCCAAGACAAATCCAGCCTTGAAGGGAAAGGGACTTTGTGCTTACAAAGCAGCCACAGACACATGGGTGATGGTGGCAGCTGCAAAGGGTGCATGATGTGGCTACAGATGAAAGGCAGGCAATGGCTGCTTTGAGTGCTGAGATGTGTTCCCGCCATCTGCGCTGCTGCCGGTGAAGGTGGAGCAGTCTCTTACTCTTGTACAGAGCTTGAGCACATAGGTTTCTCCTGGGGCTCTCCAAGCTACCAGAGTGATAATGACGGAGAAATGTCAGCCACTGTTCAGACCTGCAGTGAGCACCTGAGAGCTGAGGAAGACTGAAATGCAAGGCCAAAGGAGTCACCGCATGCAAACCGGCAGGACTGTGGGTGCAATGGGAAGATATTTGACCAAAAAATGAACACTGGCATTTAGCTTTGCTCAGTGTATGCTGACTATGCATACACGTTCAGGGCAGTTGAAGAATCTGCACAGGGCCAGCAGATATGACATGGGAACTCTGGGAGACCAGGGGGGATCCTCTCAAGCATGATGGCTGGCACGGGGCTCCTGACTTTGGGCAATGAGTCCCACACTGTCTTCAAACTGTTGTGTAATTTTCTGTTCTTTCTTATTCGGATGCCATGTTTTACCCAGAGACAGCTGCAGCCTCACACTGGATGGACTGAATCTCAACATCTCATACAGACAAGCATTTGCCAAACCCTTCTTTCTCATTTAATTGCAAGCATTACAATGTGTCACTCCACAAAAACCTAATCCTACAAGCACCGACTGCATTGGGAAGGAGTGGTGAGTACTCAGCAGATCTTTGGCTCAGGCCCAGCACCTGAGTCACCGAGTTGGTATCTCCGTTTGATAAACAGAATCTCCAGTTTCCTCAGAAACAGTTTTGGAAATATTTGTTTATTGATTATCCTCTTATTTATCTGACATTCTCAGCACCTTGTAATTATCTCATGCTCTATTTATTTATTTCATTTTGCTTTGGTTGTAAGTGTAATTAGCAGCAAAGCTGCTAGCAACACCTGAATGTTTCTTTGGATATTGGAAAGAATAAAATACTCTCATTTTCTAAAGAAATGCTGGCTGTGATGTATCTGCTACTACAGATGGCAATATATTACTTGCCAAGAGCATGAGTAACTTATTTTTTTTTAATTAGTAATTATAGCATGGGTCAGAGCTGTCATGCCTGACTGACAGATTGTAGCCCATTGCTTTCCACCAGAGGGTAAGACTGGGCTTCTGGTGCTTATAGGGGACACCACTTTATATCTGTCCAAAACTTTTCTCATCTGGACTTCAAAGCATCCAATCTGCAAGAGCAGTTTGGGGTTTAGATATACAAGTGGCCTGCGTGCAGGGGCAAAAACGGGAGTGGGGTTAGAAAATCTGGTCTACAATGATTAAGCGAATATTTCAGACCTAATAGCATCTGTATATAGAGTTACACCACAAATGCAAATAACTTCAAAATGAGTTACAGCTCTTTGCATAATAATTACATTTGCACATTGAGGAATAAGGGCATGTTTTCCACCGATAACTTTTCAGCAGCTCCCGTAAGATTATTGTGAATTTCCACGACAGAGGATAACGTCAGGTGGAGACACAGATCACAACTGATATTCATTAGAACAGCTTTTCTCAGTTAAGCCATTTTTCTGAATGGAATCCAGCTGTTATTATGGAGACCAGACAACCATCACAGAGTACATTCAATTACTCCCTTGAGTGTGCACACATGCTCCCAGTTACCTGCTTGGAGCAGCAGCTGGGGAGCCAACCCCAGCTTGTTCCTCAGACATGGAGGCTCGTAGTGACACACTAGTGGGTTCAGCAGAGCCCTTGGTGTCCCTTGTTTCACTAGGTGTGTATTTAAGCCTGTGATTTTTGTCTCCATACAGTGGCCACCACCTTCTCGGATGTGGTCTGAGTTATACACCATGGTGGACACTGATGTGTACTGGTGGCTTCAGACAGATTCAGCAGCCTTTTTGTGTCATGAGTTTATCAGTTCTTGTGGATTCAACAGTACCATAGGTCTCCGGCACTTATCTGCTCTTGGGAGGCTTTCACACTTTACCTTTCTGTGTGAATTTGCCTCCTTTCAGCCTCTTGTTTTCTGGTAACTATTTCTCCATCTATATGCATGGGCACCCACAGAGACCATTCCCACGAACTCATGCAGAAATGGCTTCTAGAACATGGTAAGGAAAGCAAGGACCAGAAAATGCTAGTTCCTCCCTCTTGTATATACACTGGCATTTAAAGCCAGACATCCTCAGCTGGAGGAGGAAATTCACTTAATCCAGCCTGGGTGGGTACCTAGCTCAGGCAGAAAGTCAAGCTACTGCAGTTACAAAGCTTTGAGGCCAGAGTCAACCACCTCGGAGGGTAGGTGGGGTCCATCTGCACACCTCCATCTGTCAGCAAAATGGAGACAGCAGGACTGGGGGAAACTCTTGGAGGGTCTGCAAGCTCATTACAATGCATGGGTAACTTATCTCACAAGATGCTTATATGGTGTCTTGTTCGGTTTTGGCAAATAAGCTAATTCAAATTTGTCAGTGGCTGCAAAGGGCAGCACTCAGAGCCCCTGAGTGAAAGTTTATTAAAGGAACTTAATGCTTCACTCTAACCTACGCTATTGTATATATTCTTTCCTTTCCTTCACAGTTGTAGTTGATCTATAGTGTAGCTAGTCATGGTAAGAACCATGCCTGTGTACATGCCTACAAAGCCCTAGTGTTTCCAGATGCTGGGCAAATGAAGGCTGCCATAATCCAGACGTATGAGGAAGCACAGATCATGTTCCTCCTGTAATCTCTATATTTCCTTGGTTTTGCCTACCTAAAATCAAAATCCTTCTGTTCTCCTAATTGAAGGAGTGTGTTTTGGCAGGGAATATAAATTACATTTTTAGGTCTTTGGTTGGACAGTCTTAAAATAAACGTCAGCCTTAGTTCTTTCAGAGACTGGATAGTGTGGGTATTTATAGTAAAACTGATTTGACGGGTTAAGACTGAAAAATTAGAATTTATATTACATTTCAAAATATTACTGTACAATTTTGAGATGCTGCCATGGTGACTGCAGCATTACCCTGCTTTACATGCGCGTTCAGTCACTAGGTCTCACCAGGCTTTCAGAGCAATTCAGTATCCTGGGGTTTTTTTTCCTTCTTGTTGCAACTTGTCTGTCTGATGACTCAAATATTTGCAAGTCCCTGTCAGGGGAGCACAGACCTAGATACTTATATAGCTATGGCACTACCAGTTTAATTCCAAGTGCTCCTGTTGCAGGTGCTTCTAAACGTGGCAAGAAAGGGGTCTGGGCTCATACATCTCCTCTGACTCCAGTACAGATCATCGGTGCTCATTTACTTAAACAACGCAGATAAGAAGAGCCACTTTACAAATTTAATAGAGGAAATATTGCACCTGAGGCTTCACCTTAATCTTCCTTTTAAACCCTCTGACTTGGCTATCAGTGACTTGCAGAAGGATGTGCATATAGCTGTCAGCCCATAACCTCCAGGCCAGACATCTCAGTTCACTTCTGTCTCTCTCTGGCCACAATCGCCTTCCAGCTTCCAACTCTGATGCTCCAATTCACTCTTCAGTGCAAAATAGTCATCATAGCCATTACAGTAGCCTAATGCTAGCTCTCCAATGGCTTCCTGGCTTGGTCCTCACTCTGCTCTGGACCCGGTGCTCACAATTAGGAAAACACCAACAACCTCTCATGATCCCCAGAGCACAAAACCAAGGCTGGCAGCAGGGAGCTGCACCACAAGTCATGCACACTGCCTAGAGAGGCACATGCATGGGGCCTGAGAACAGCAGGAGCAAGTTTTTTCATGTTTTTCAGTCTAGACCATTTTTACCCAAGCCACAACTCCATCCCCTAGCCTGCACCCACCTGGCAAGACGTTTGGTCTTTCTCAGGGGATGTGATGGAGATAGGACACAGAAATGGCCCCTTTCTAACAAAGGGTCAAATACAATGAGGAAATAGGCAATCCTATGTCCCAGTATAAGATGTGTTTGTGCTTTCCACCTTGAATTTCATTTGACTCCTGTAATGTGCAGTGTGCTTCCTCTTGTTCTTTTATTGCCTGAGCCTTCATTATAGCAGAATATTATTGATGCAGTTACTCATAAAGTGGCCGCATAAAATATCTGTCCTGTTATCATGCTGGTCCCAGTGGACAGCAGCCATACAATTTCCTCTCCAATATACTTCCAAGCAGCTCAAAGCATATAAAGCAAGACTTGCAATTGAAGCTGTCAGGCAACTACATTGAGCGGACACTGTTTGAGTTGAGATGACAACATCAAGGCTTTTGAAAAAAAAAAGAATAAAAATGTCTGAACCAAGTAACTAGGGGTTTTAATTCAGTGGATAGGTTTGGGGAGGCCACTAGCCTGACCACATAAGACTCATAACAATACCTGACATTTGTTACTCCTCGCATACTTTCTTCCTCTGTACCTAAAACAGACATCCATAAAATATCTAAAGTGAGGCACATTTTTGATCTTAAGTAAAATAATACATTGGTGGCATTGGCAATCTAGTATCTTCATTTAAGTCCACTAACATCAATGAAGTCAAAAAGGATTTGGATCAGGCCCTGATATTTTTTCCACCTTAACTCCCATATTATCATTAGAGAACAACAAATTTCACAAAGTCTGGACATAGCCTCATAATGATCAGGGCAGGTACAATCTTCTCTGTTACCTGTATGAACAAGATTTACCCTTGATTTCTTGCAAGGTCTTACACACCTTCAAACAAGAATAAGACATGCAAAAAATGTACAACCTGAAAGTTATTGAACTACAAAACTATACAATAATCTAAATCAATGGGAGTATGGCTGTAATACTGCTGGTGACCTCGAAAGTGGTTGGGTTAATCACTTAGAGTTCATTATCTCAAAGAGTTTCCCAAACTTTTCATTTTTGAAAGGTGCCCTCTTAGCACAGTTTTCACAAAATTTATTTCCTGCGATGGTTTAACATTGTCGTTTAGGAAGTTAGTGCAGAACTCTCAATACCTGTGAATAGCCATGAGGCTTCTGTTTTTATATCTGCCATTTGAATATTGCCGTGGAGGAATACAATTGCCTAATTCAGTGGGAATGGCCTGGCACACGCTGTAGTATGCTTCTCACACTTGCTGCTGCGCTGCCTCTGAAGCACTCTGCTGAGTGTCAGCTATCAACAGACAACACAAGAGTTTCTAATGCAATAGCAGTGGAGGTGCCCTGTAAGAAAACCCTTTCCCTAAGCTGGCACAAAGAGAACAATTTGCTATTAAATGCAAATGCTTCAGAGCCTGGGTGACTTGCCTAACTGCAGATAACAGAGAGGATTTAATAACTGCAGCAGTTGCTGCCCAAGCATCCAATGTATTTCTCTGCGGTGGGGAGAAGCAATGCTGTGTCAGTTGCTCTCAAGCTACGTCACATCATGTTATGCAGCGCACACTGATGGGACCTAATGCAGTAGGTAATAGGATCTGTGCCAAGTTACTGAATAGAAGGAAAATATTTTTTTTCATGCAGACTATTTTAAAGCATTGAATACTGCTGCCTTGTTGGGCATGTTTCTGAATGCTTTTGTGGCCAAACACAGCATTCATGTCTTGTGTATATGTGTGCTTTGTTTCCAAAAAAGAGAAGCAGCTGGCAATTACTGCCATCACACTGGAGGTTATCACCTGCACTCATAGGGTCAGTTGTCCAAAGACCGGTGTTTATAGTTTTGTCTAGAACCCCTGGATTTAGAACTGTGCCACCAGGAGAGACCTCATGAATCACTACAAATGAAGCACAAGGCAGTCAGAGCTGCAGTGAACAATCACATCATAATCTCTTCTTTCCTCATGCCTAGCCTGTGGATCTGTCGGGGACATGAGATAGGAATCCCAGCATATTCAGTTGCATTTTGTGGATGAAAATCCCAAAGTAACCACCTGCTACAGCATAGCCAGGAGATGGAAGCTCTCACTGTCTGGGTGTCCCATGCACATATGTTGCTTCTGAACTAGGACTGCAGAACAGGCACCTGTAATATCCTTGAAAAGGGAAATTATGAAAATGTGGAATTAAGTCCTACTTGTATGCTAACACCTTCTTCAGCACAGTAATCTGGAGTACAGTTAAATTATGGAGAGTACGGAGTACCTGGGCTTCCAGCTTTTGGGGATGATGTTCCACTGCTGCACCANGGCTGCACTCTATACACATTATCTCACTGACATGGAAAAACTTAATTGCCCCACTGCAATGGGATTTAATAAACCATTTTCAGTAACCATCCACATAACTTCAGTATCACAAACACAACCAATACCTGAGGAAAAAAATTACTTCTAGCTGGTTCTAGGCAGAAGGAGGAGCACACTGGGGAGTATTCAGAGCGTGAATGCAATGTGGTCATGTTCCAAATGCAATCACATGCACCCCGACGTGCTAAACACACAGTGCAGTTCCCAGTCTTTTGGCTTTGACCCACTTTTAACACAGACAGAAAATACTGAGCAGCTCCTGTCCCCAAACACACACAAGAAAAAGAACAACTTCTACTTCTATGAAGTCCGTTGAAGTGATGAACTCCTTGCTTCCAGCACAGTAACTGTGGGAGTGGGGAGTGTCCCTCAACTGCTAAGACATTCTTAGCACTTTAAACAGTTCAGAGACTCAGCAAATTTCACAAGAAATCAGCTCCAAAGCAGCTGGGAGGAAATTCTCCCAGAATACTCTGGCCCAACATCTCTCCTAGCTGACTAGATGCATTAATTTGTTCTGAAACCCCAGAGGCCATAGTGGGAGGGCATCAAAGCTTTAGTACTGACCCAACAGCACAAGCACTGTACCTCACCCTGATGCAAATCCCATCAAATCAACTCAAACAAAATGCCTGTCTTTTCAGAGAAGGTACAAGGCCCATCCCACATTCTCAAGATCAGTCACTGTCTGCAGATACTTCCAGAAATTACGCCTATTTACTTAGGCAGAAGAATGATTGTAGAATCACCGGGATACAGCATTACTACTGATAAGTATCAGAAAAATTTGCATCCCAGATATGTCATTGGTAAAAAAATGATCCCTGGTATTTCCTTAGATGTTATCTTACAGATGGACACCNCCCCTTCTTTTCTGGGCAAGGTATAAAGAACATTCAATATTTATTGCTGTAACTTCCATCTACATCAGTGCTTTTTTGCACCATCACCAAAGAGATACAAAGAGGCTGTCAAAACATGTGGAAAGCCTTGATCTTTTAGGTGGCAGAGTCAATAATAAATACTGTTAGTTCCTTTCACAATGCCAGAGACACACTCAGGAACCTGACAACAGCTTCAGTCACTGACTTAAAACTGAGACTCTCAAAAATCATATCATGTCTAGAAAATTCCAATAATACAACTACTGCCTGGCATATATCCGAGATCATATTTACCACCAGAATTGCATTCAAACTACATCAGCTTTTTAGACT
>VYZW01054776.1:0-15095 GCA_013401315.1 Balaeniceps rex
GTCTTGATAAGAATACTCTAAATGTGCTTGCCTTTGGGGAAAGTAAACGTTTGCTATTGTTGCTGCTCCCTTTGTTCAGCCTGTGGAGATGAATTGCCGCAAATGGATTTGGAGTTTTCTGAAGAACTGCACAAGCAGACAAAAACTAAGAAGCTAAGGTATGTCATGACTTGCTGAGCTTTTCAAGGCTTGAGAGTGCTAGGCAAATCTATGCCAGAGCAGGCAGGTCTGCTACGCTGCTCTTGATTCAAGTTTTCCGAGTAATCTAGAGCTGACGTAATTGTGTCAGACCGACTCTGCTTAGCGTACCTCTCGGCACTTTGCGGAGTTAAATGAACTTGGATATGGTGATTACGCCCCTGAAAATGCTCCTATGATTTAAGTTTCCTGACACGTTTACATTACCAGTTAACTGTCCAGAAAGTTTTAATGGCTGTGTATGTGGAACTACTGCTTTCTGTTCAATATTGGCTGAACTTGTTGGCCAATGAACTTTCAAGTTCATTAGGCTATGGCTAGCACGATATGACCAGATCTTATTTTCTTAAGAAATGTCCATTTTATTCATCTGAATGTTGGTTATGGCCAAAGTTGCAAGCACAGACATTTGGCACATTTTTGCTTACTGAAGATGCAAAAATACTATCGCAGTACTGTCAATTAATAATATTTTATTTTAAATATGTAGCCCTGCTCTTGAACACATTGCAGAACAAAGAGAGCTTCAAGGAAATGTCTCAAAACAACGAAATGGAATTCAAGGAATTGCTACAGCTGCTTCTCAAAGATTATATGAGCAGACTGGCACGAGCAGAGCTGAATATTCCTCGTCTGTTGGGGTGGACAAAATTTCCCATGAAAAGCTGTCTGGAACTGGGCAGGACAGGACAGCCCGGAGTGTCAGAGCTGCAGGTACAGAGCATTGCCTACAGTTTTCTTCCATCAAGTCCGAGGTCGGAGCGGTGTCCTGTTCTTGCAGCAGTGCTTTGTTCCAACATGAAGGTGGTCACTGCAGCGAGCAAACTGTCTTGTGGCTCCTGCAAGGAGATCGCTGCATATGTACAAGTGATGTAAGGACGGACACCTGTACCTGTATTACATGATGCCAAGGATATTCTGAAGTACAGGAGTACTCGGGAGTGCCTAAGGGTTCGTTGCTAGTTGAGGCTCAGATACTTCAGAAACGTTTGTCTTTCTGGGCAACTTTAACAGGGAAGACATAGCTATAAAAGCTGGATTGTCAAAATTGAGGAATACTTAACTTCGCCCTCTTTGATTTCTGTGGTGGTTTTTTTTGGTTGGTTGGTTTTGGGTTTTTTTTAAATCAGTGATACTCATTCAAGTATAAGCTTGTGTTACCTCTTTGAAATGACACTTTTCTTACAGCTTAAATATTTTTTTTCTTCTTTCCATGAAGTCCTTGTTGAGAACCCTTGGGATAAGGAATTGATTTGCAAATTCTTATCAGAGCTTCCTAAACCACTCCACACCTATGCCAACTACTTTGAATGGAAATCTACTCTTCCATCCATCAAACTGAAGGCTGAACTCCCACTGGGTAAGAGCTACTTCAAACATTTCACTTTAAAGCATTTCTAGAAGTTTTTCTGAGAACCTCTGAGGTATTTTTCTAATTCAGTTTACTTGTGCGTATATCCAGATAGCTTCCAGATTATCTAAACCCCAGATTTGAAATTACACCTGGGGTTTTTTGTTTGTGTCTGGTTGTAGCACAAGCATTTTTGATTAGGCATTCGGAGTAGGAAATTTTCCTAGTTTTCTTTTCCTAGTAATCTGTGACACAACTCTCAAACTTTGTATAGAAGAGCAGCAGTCCCGTGTCAACAAAATCTGTATGACAGTAATTGCAACATACTTGTATGACTTAAACATTAGTGTTTACTTTTTAAGGAATGCACTTTGGAATTTGATTACTTCCAGGGAGTCAGACTAAAATAGAAACACTGATTTTTAGTATGTGGCACTTCACAGCACTCTTGTTCTCAAGAGTGAGTACAGGCTCTCTTCTATGGAAAGGCTGGCTAGCAAGAGAGACCTGTGGAGAAAGACTAGCATTAGGGTTAAAGGGTTAAACTTTTTTCTTTTTTTTCTCCTTCTTCGAGTGGTAATGTGAAGTTTGTAAGCAGGATTTCATGTTGTTAATCTCTTAAAGGTTCCAGCTCGTTCCATGTGGACTGCTTGGTTGGAGAGGGTGCTTTTGCTCAAGTCTATCAGGCTTCCATTCTGGATGCAAGTAACCCAAGGAACAACCAGAAAGTAATATTCAAGGTAAGTAGTGTTGATTCAGAAGAGTTCTGCTGGAAAATTCTGGAGTCTTATAGTAATGACACCTACCCTGGGTGGATTTTGCTGAGTTTTCTTATTTATAAATATGAAGTAAACCATATTGGTCTATCCTCAAAGCCTTGTTCAGATTGAATGCTGTGATGTCTGATTCATTCTACGTGGGAAGTTATTTATCCTCTTGACTTGACTTGCCTCTTCATCTTTTCTTTATAAAGTAGTCACAAGTATCCTAAGCAATAAGAATTATAGCCAGGCTATCTTTCTCAGCTGAGCAGAGGCAGCTGCCTGTGCAACTGCTCTTAGTCCACAGCAAATGAAAATGTGTGTGGATTGATGATAAAATTGCTCTTGCTACTAGGTCACGCTGAAAGGGCCACTCTTTGTTCCAGATACATGCCTGCTAGCTTTCCACAAGCATTTTTTTTGCACTTTGTGCAGCCAGCCTGTTTGGTGCCAGCTGGCTATTATGTAGACTTTGCTGGGTGATACCTCTCTGGTACAGTTTTATTAGTAAACACGCTTGTCTTGATGGCAATTGTAGACTGAGCAGTTCCCTCCCTGCTCTGCCCTGTCTTCTTCCAGGCTGCTTCAGTGCAGGAATGAGCAACAGATGATAGCGTGTGTTTACATCAGAACCGCTGCCAAAAGGAAAGTCTGTGCAACTGCGAGGTCAGCTCAGCCCAAGAGGGTTGTACTAGGTCATGCATCCCTGCGTCTGCTGCTGGCTGAGAGGGCACGTGTACAGTTACTACAGTCTGGCTGAAGCGTGGTTATGTGACTGAGTTGACACACACATACCCCCCCCGTAGCCTCTCCACAGCAGATCTTTTTTTCCTGCCTTTGGAATCTTTTTGTGGATCTCTTCTGCAACATTTAATCTTTCAGCAAAAATCTTTTTAGTGTAACACCTTAACTGAGAGCTGTCTGGTCTGTAAAGGTGACTTAAGGGGTTTTTTGAGCATCAGGTGTTCAGTGTAGCGGGGGAAATAGTAGGGGAAGGAATCGGAAGGGTTTTCCTGTTTTGACTTCAAAAGCCTTCTCTCTTACACAAAATGTCTGTGGCCAGCACAAACATCAATGTTGCAGAAAGACTGACATTTTAAATGACACAAAAGAGTGTATAAGCCAGAATGGAATTGTGGCGGGTAACTGAAGTCTTGATTCAAGAGGATCAATCATTGAGTGTATTGACCTGAGGTTAATTACTGTAGATGTAAGTATTTTATTTGGTCAAGAGGAAAAATGCCTAGTCTGGCATTAAAACAAACAAACAAACAAACAAAAAAACAAACTGAGAAGAACTTCTGCTTTAATGCTAATAGATTTTCCTAGTAAATCAACTTTTTGATTACAGGTCCAGAAGCCTGCCAACCCTTGGGAGTTCTATATAGCAACACAACTGGTAGAAAGGCTCGATCCAAGCATCCGCCATCTCTACATCCACTTTTATTCTGCTCATTTCTTCCAAAATGGAAGCATTTTGGTTGGTGAGCTCTACAACTATGGAACATTGCTAGTAAGTGTAATCAGCTTGTGCCCTGGAACACCTAGATTCTTTTTGGAGTCCTATTATATTACAATATTCAGATGTCTCCTCTACTCTCCACTTCATGGACCTTCATTGTGAACATATTCTGTTTATCGACATGGACCTGTAATCCATATCAAGTTGTTTCTGTGTAGCTGATGGTTCTTTGCTGTCTTTTTGTTTACAGAATGCCATAAACATTTACAAAAAGCTTCCTGAAAAGGTGATGCCTCAAGCACTTGTAATCTACTTTGCTGTGAAAATTCTTTATATGGTGGAAGAGCTCCACAGCTGCAAAATCATTCACGGTGACATTAAACCGGACAATTTCATACTTGGAGAAAGGCAAGTATTTCCCTTTGCTGCCTGAGATGCCAGCGTATCATGATACCATAGCCTCGATACTTACGTGACCACTTCTTGTCGTCATGGTTGAAGGTTTCTGGACAACGATACGTGTGACATAGATGGTCTCTCTCATGGCTTGACGCTCATTGACTTGGGCCAGAGTATAGACATGAAACTCTTTCCTGAAGGAACGGCGTTTACTGCAAAATGTGAAACATCAGGATTTCAGTGCATTGAAATGCTGACGCAGAAACCGTGGAACTACCAGGTATGAGATTGCATAGACAGCCTGAACGTTTGGAGCTTACTGCGTGCATCTGGCGTGAATAAATGGAGTACAGAAACGTTAGACTTTTGCACTAGAGTTGTAGCTTCAGCTTGTTGCTTTAAAAACACAGTCCTGAACCCTCTTCTTACAGAGCTTGCCCTGTTGGCTCCGCAGAGTGTTTTTCGGCTAATTTTTAGTGGTCTCAATACACTTTCAGTATGAAACTTGTTTATGCTTTGTTTAGACAGACTACTTTGGCATTGCAGCAACGGTCTACTGCATGCTCTTTGGTACCTACATGCAAGTGAAGAACGAAAATGGTACCTGGAAGCCTGAGGGAGCCTTCAGAAGGTTGGTGTGAAAAATCTTTTCAAAACCTTCCCTTGTCTAGAAAGATGCGTCATTAGTACCAGGTCTGTTTGAGGTTAGTTTCTGTCACAGCTTTCGGTGTTGCTTGCATGCACTTCTTGATGCCCTAAAAACCGGGTTCAGCGCATGGGAACTGCTTCACAGAATTCACTGACTTAAGCACAGGAAGTGTTTCAGCAGTGCACGTGGCGAATTGCACGGCATCCTCAGCTACCGGCTGCCTGGAAGGAGGAAACGACAACTAACGAGGAAAAATCCCACTGGTTCGCTAAGCAGCGTGCCACAACGGAAGCTGCGTTGTGTTACAGCAATTGCTGCAGTTGCTCCAGCCTGTGACTGGGGAGGGAGCGGGGTAAATACGGGAAATAGTATTTTAACAGCTTGAATTTAGAAATTTTTGTGATGCGTTTTTGTTCCTTTGCAGGCTTGCCAACGCTGACCTGTGGAAAGAGTTCTTTGAGAGCATGCTGAACATCCCCAGCTGCCACAGCCTGCCTTCTCTAGGAGTTTTGCGCAAAAGGCTGAAGGACTTATTTTGCAAGTCGTATGCGAAGGAAATAAAGTTCCTTCGGAACAGACTTGTTGTGTTGCTTATAGAGCACAAACGGTCACGAAAATAAGCATTTGGTTTGCACAGTTACTGAGGACTGGCATTTTATCGATGTGAAATCTTTTTGTAATAACTTGTTTTAAAAATAAATGTTCTTGGGGTTAACTTCAGGAATGATAACTTGAATCTTTCTATGCTTTTGTGGAAAACAATGACACTAAAATTACTTGTTAATTTAACTTGTCCAGTTTGGGAGGCAGGGGCATGCTGGAGACCGCGGACAGCTGACGTAATATTGTGTATTTCTAAGCGGAAAAAAGGCTGGTGAAAAGTAGCGTGCAGATGAAGTAATTGCTTTCAACTTCCCCTGGGATTTTTTTTAAAAAGCCCGTTGAATCATTCCGGTTGAAGGGACCTTGGGAAGTCAGCTGCTCTGACCTGAAAGCAAGGTCAATGCCGAGTTCAGACTCCCAATATGAAAAGTGGTGAACAGAGCCTTTGGGGAGCAGCGAGTTGTTGGAAATGGGAATGTAATTCCAGACTGAGACCCTACCCTCGTGGAAGACTCCGGCATCTCTTCTAGGAGAAGCAAAGACAGAAATTGGAAGTGAAATAGCGTGTAACGTGAGCTACGAGAGCGTGAACTCGTGGGGCTTTCTACATCTGATCAGGGAAAAACCCATGGTTGGTAGGTGGAAGGAGGACAAGTTTGCTGTAGGTCTCTTCTCCCAAAAAAGCCACTGCAGATAATTAATTAATAGGAGGAAACACTGTTTTGAATCGGTGAGGAGACAAATTTGCAGACCAGCAACAGCGCTCCGAGTGCTGGTATTGCAATTCTTTGAGGTCTGGGGCTCCTGCATTCGCAGCCCTCCTGCTCTACCCTTTCTCTCAGGAGCTTCTAGGTTGAAAGAAACCAAGGTCCACAGGTTAGTTTTAGATTAGGTAGGGCTGAAATCACACTTGCCCTTTTGTTAAATTCACTTCTGACCAGCCACAGCACAATTATTAGAGACAGGGAAAACCAAGAGGCAAATATCTCTCCTTACTGGAATTGAAAGGGTTATTTTCCGTTTGTTACAAGGTTTGGTTTTCCTTTACTGTGGCAGAATATTGTGGAAATACTCCGGGAAAAGGCTAGGGCAGTGTTCCTTTAAAAGTGCCCCCTATTCCTTTTTATCTATTTTTATGTGTTTCTTAATTACAGTGGCCATACACCGACACCGAATCGTTGCTGCCTACGCAAGTCCTCGCGTGAGTTTGCTTGACTTTATAGCTATTTTGTCGAATGTTAAATGTCAAAATAACTTGAATTACCTGAATTACACAAACTCCAAAGAAATCTAGTGGGCACCTTGAGCACATGAGCTCCACGGTGGCATCCGCACTGGGCTGTCTTCCTTGATTTGGGAGCAAAGGCTGTGCTTTTGGGTGAGAAGGGACATTGCTTCTTTGGAACAGCATCTCTGCATGGACTCAGACCAAGCAAACGTCTCAGGTGGAGGTTTTCTTGCCTTGCTTCAAAGCAAAGCTTGTTCTCTGTATTCATTCTCGCAGCTGAACATTTAAAAGGATGCTAGGAATAGCTGGACGTGGCCGATGGGCACTGCGAAGGATGGACGGCACCTCTCCAGCTCCCCTTGCCCCGGGCCGACTTTTCATTTTGTTTCTCCGCATCCTTCAGCATTGCTAAGCTGAGACTTGTGGCTAAAACTGCTCTCTGTGACCTTTCTCTGGAGCCACAACTACGCTCACGTTGGAGGGCTTCCTAGCTGGACCTGACCCGCCTTCCCCCTCCTCTTCTGGCATTCCCATGTGGCGGCAGAATCTCCCCGGCTGCCCCATCTCGGGGGGAGCTGCCACGCGTGCCGGGGAGCTGGGGCTTCCTGGGGCTGCTCGCCCAAAAGTTGCGCTGCAGCTTATCGCTGCCTTCGCTCGAGCCTCTGTGGCTCGAGTTTATTCCCCCCATTGATCTCGGGGAATAAACATGTACGGGGCTTTGCGGTGATGCCTTACAAATGGTGAATAACGGGTGGCCGGTGGTGCGGCGTGCTGCTGAGAAGCCAGGCTTGTGGGGTGACCCCAGCACCGAGATGATTCTCCCACTGAGGACCTTCTCCCTGTCCGTGGATAAAATGGGGAGCCTTAACCAGGAGTTGTGGGACCTGGAGTGATCTTTAAAGAAGATAACATATGCGGGAGAGGAGAGACGGCAGCGCTGGACGGGGAAATTTGCGCTGGACGGGGAAATTTGTGCTCGACGTGTGCGCGCCATGCCAAAACACGGCGTGTGGACTTTGTCAGCCTGGCGTTGTGGAGAGCTTCAGAGGGGCTCCGAGGAGCTCGCAGCCTGCGGGGTGCGGTTATCCTGATGCTGTGCCCGGTCGCCTTCACGCAGCGCCCTGGTTTATAATCCCGTGAAACGGGTAGAAAAAAGGACGTTTTATTGGCAGAGCCCCGGGGGGAGGTCAGGGCATTAATTTTATTTGTGCATCTATCCACAGGAGGGAGACAAACAACAGATCCATAGATCTCCCTCCTTCTCGCTGTACTTCAGGGGTATTTCTCTCTCCTTAAATTGTTCAATTTGAAAACCATCCAGCGGTTGGGAAGATGAGACGAGCTAAGCCCAGGCCGGCCCATCCAGCCCTGGATGCCGAGGAAGGACAGGGATGCTGAGGAAGGACAGGGATGCTGAGCTCGCCGCAAGCGGGGATGGACGGGTCGCTTTTCGTAGGGCTTGCTGTTCTGGCCTGGGGGCCGCACGGCGAGCTGGAATCGGAGGCTGCTCTGCGTGCAGAGGTACTGGAAACGCTTGTTCGGTTGTTCTCATAAATCCAACTGCCCCATAGAAAAGCCGGTGTCGGCAGGAGGGGCGCTGACCCCGGTGAATGTGTCATTTTGGGTAATTCACTGTTTCGCTGCTCATTTATCCGTTCCTCCTGGGTCTCGCATCGGGTTCTCGCTCTTCCCCCCGCTGCCGGCAGCAAACCTGCCCCTGCACCGATGCCTGCCCGTAGGATGCGGTGCTGCGCGCCCGGGCTCCGCAGCTGCCTGTCCACCTGCCTGCAGTTTTAGGAGACCTGGCAGCTTTGGGAAACCCTTTTCCACGTCACGCAGCAACGTGGGATGTTTCCTTCCAGCAGCAGGGAGCATCCCCCTGCAGCTGGGGCTCCTCCGCCTGCCTTTATGGCAGATAACTCCCGGATTCCCCTTTAATGCAGCCAGCTTTGCCTCTCGTTAGGCTTTCTGTGGTGTGTGGAAAAGCCTTCGGGTTTGATAGGAAGCAGCTGGTTAACGAGTCAGCTGGAGCAGGCTGCACCGTGAGGCAGATCAGCTGGAGAAACCTCCTTGTAGCTGGTGGAAATGTAAACATTTGATGCTGGGGGTGCTTTCTTTCCCCCCTTCCTCCCTCGTTTAACGTTCTTACGAGCCGAGCTGGAGCCAGCTGTTCTCTGTCCGGGCAAAAATCTCAAGTTTTTATGTATATAGTAAATACATATGTATATATTTAGTTCCTCATCTTATAACGTAGCCTCATACGCCGCTCCGTAAAAAAGCACGGAGCGCTTTTCGGAGGGGCGTATGATGCTGCGTTATGAACCCGATGGCGTTTTTACCTGCGTGTTTGCCCCTAATTGATGCTAATTTCTGCCTGCCCCACCTCGGGGTAGTGATTTTTTTTTTTCCCCCCGCAGCGGCGGCGGTACAGGTGTGTCCCCGCCAGCTGTGCCGCCAGCCGGGCGGGAGCCTCTGCAGCTTAAATGTCAGCCCCCCTGTGAGTGGAGAAGGAGCTCGCGTGGGTGTAGGAGTTTCACATCGTTATATATGGTAGAGAGGCGTTAGCTACAACTTGCCGAGCATCCCTCCTCGCTTGGCAAGCATCCCGGCTGCCTGCAAGCACCGCTCCTGCCTAACGGCTAAGAGCATCCCAGGGAAGCCGGGCGCGGGTGTGAGCTCCGGGGATGCCTGCAGGGATGCACCGGGTGGGATTTTTTTGCTTGCAATCGCCTTGATTTTATCATTCTGGGCTCTTCGTTTTGCTATGAATGATTATAGCTGAGCCCCGGTGAGGAGCAGAGGTCGAGTTAGGGCAGCTGGTGGGGATGGCTGAAGGGATGCTGCCTGCCCACGCCAGCGCAGGGTCAAGTTCAGGCTGCCCGTGCCCTCTTATTTTCCATGAAATAGCCTTAAAGAGAAGCCCCCGCGCCAGGCACCTGCTCCTGCCATCCCCTCGCACGAGCATCCCCTGGGGAAGCAGGAGGGATAAAGGGTAAAAACCATCCCAGGAGGGGCTGGGTGGCGTGACGGCCATGGGAATGGGTCCACGGAGAGACAACCCTGGGGGGGGTGGAGGCTCCTATTTTCTAACCGATTTTAAAATGAGCTGCTAAAAAAGAGCTTTGAAAAAAACAACAACACAAAAACCCAAAGCCCCAGCTGGCGACGCTGATATTTCCTCCTCGGCGTGCGCCAAATCCACGCTGATGAAGATCTCTAGGTATCCCCAGAGTCGCCCTTTAGAGATAACTCATCTTGGGGCCTCCACCACCCACACGGAGAGGAGAGATTTCCTGGCGCGTGGGTGGCTCGCTTTTTCTTCTGCAGAAAACCCAAGTTTACTCACTTTTCACCCTTTGCCATCGTGCCGTGCCTCGGTGGCAAGCCAGGGCCCCCAGCCGGGGTCTGCCGCTTGCTCTCGCCCAGCTCCTCCATCGCTTGGTGGTGGCAACCCATCACCAGGTACCCCTGGCCGAGCCCTTGCTGCCGGCAACATCTCCCTACCGTCGCTCAGCAGAGGCCGAATTTCTTAATTGCAGTTTTTAAGGCATTTTTTTTTTAAAAAAAAAAAAAAAAAGTTTGAGGTTGTTAAAAGTTGCAGGCACCTCGCTAATCAGAGGTACGCTAACGAAGCAGCGGTCCCGGTTCCCCTACATTAATGTCACCCAAGGCAACGTCACTCAGCACCATTGGGGACAGCAAATAACTTGCACCCAGCTTGAAATACCCATCAACCACAAGTTACCTCGGGCCAGCAGTGAATCAAAGCGACGGCCCCGGAGGGATGCCCCGGCCCCGGCCCCGGCCCCAGGACCACTCGGGTCATGACGGGACCGCTCAGGTCACGACGGGACCGTTCTCAGCCACGCTGTCTCCAGAAGAGGCTGCTGCTGCTGAGGGACTGTCCCTTGGTCCATCACCACGTCACCATCACCACGGCGGGTGGGTGACAAATAATGACATCCCGCATAGAGATGGTTTAGGTGTTTCTTTAACATATATATATACATTAAACCCCCCACCTATTCTTATATATAAAACCTTTGCACGCTCATAGCAGCCACTAGGGACACGGAGCAAGCTGGTGGAGGGCTGATGGCTCTATTTTGGTGTCGTTTTTTTTAAATTCGGTGGCTCAGTGCTCACCTGGGACGTGCAGGACGCAGGTTTGGTCCCCGCCCGGCACAGGGGACGTGGACCTGAGGCGCGGGGAAGGTGGTGCCCGGTCACTCCAACAGAGTCACCCTTTGGGTGGGAGAGGGCTCAGGGTGGGCAGGGTTTGGGGCTTTTGGGCGCCGGTGACATCACCGGCAGGTGCCTGAGCCCGGTGGCAGCTCGGTGCACATCCCACGGCTGCTCTCACCACATCTGTGCCCAGCTGCCTGCTCCGGCGCAGGCTGCCGTAACCCACGTGTGCCGCCTGCTCGTCCCGCTCCGCCGGGCAGCCAGTCCATCCCCGAGCCCCTCCAGCCCTTCCTCCCGTCCCCGGCCAGAAACCCTTCTCCTCTCCCTCCTCGCTGTCCTCCCCTGGCCCCCGCGCCTCCTTGGAGGCACCTCGGGTGCTTGCGTCTGCTCCTGCGCTCCCGGCGCTGAAAGCCAGCAGCGAGCGCGGCACCGCGCCGCGGTAAAGGTCAGGCTCCAAACCCGGCGCAGATAAAGCCTCGTATTTAAGGCATGCGGCTTAAACTTGATTTTATCTGCCAGCGCTGAGTGAAATAACATTTATCACAATGGGTCGGAGAAGAAGAAGAAGAAGTCACTTTTTTCCGTTGTATAATCAAAAATGGGTTTGGTGAGCAGCTGCCTGTCGGGGGGGGGTTTTGGGGGTTGTTTTTCTTTCTGACACTGGGGGGGTTTTCAGCTTGCTGGGGCTGTGTCGGCAGCGTCGGGGGTCCTTCCTCCCCGGCCGGGCACCGTCTCCTTTCCTCCACCCTCCTCCCCGCACGCTTCCCGGTGGCAGGGACAGCACAGCGGGAGGGCTGGGTGGGAGATGCAGCCGGCCAGCGCTGGCCATTGCTGGGGGACCGGGATGCCGCGGCGGCACGGGATCCCCACCATCCTCGTTATTCATCCTTCTCCACCTCCCCTCTAATTTCTCCCTTCTGATTTCCACGTGGGAGACAAGAAAGCGCCCTGCGGCTGGTGGCATCTCTGCGACACGGATGCCGGCGGGTCCGAGGGGAGCTTTGCTAATTGGCCGCAGGACGAGGGCTGAGATGTGGCATCCCCCACCCGGCGTCCCCGAGGGGCTGGGGTATGGATGCTGCAGGGACCGAGGCGGCGGCGAGAGGAGGGTTTGCAAACTCCACCTCTCTCCATCCACATCCGCTGACGAGTGCCGCGCCGGACTGCCGAAAAATAGGTGACCTTTGGGATGTGGCTGAGGTGCAAATACCTCGTAGATGGTTCACAACAATAGGAACGAGGACAAAGTCGAAACAGATTTGTTCCAGGAGGCTGGTGCTGTGATTCAGGGGAGAAAAATGCGCTCGGAGAAAGAGGGGGTGAAGCCGGCGGCTGTCGCGGCTCTCCAAAAAATCGTGGGCACGTGTGAGCCTGGCAGACGCACCAACATCGCCGGCTTAAATTTAGGTGTTTGAAAGGACAGGCTGTTCTCGCACCGTGCTTTCCCCATCACCTTTCTGTTCACATGAGCCACCCACACAGAAACCAAAATGAACAAGGAGGAGAAAATAGATGCAGCATCTGCCTGCCGGCGCCGTGCCCCCCGGCAGCCCTGGTGCCTCGGCAAGCGACCCCTCCCGCGCTCTGCCGCAGCGCCGTGGGCCCCCGGGATGCTCCATGGTCCCCGACGGAGGGGCAAAGCCTCGGGTGGCTCCCAGATCCGAGGGGAAGCGCTTGGGAAGCGGGTGGTCCCTCGCAGAGCCACGCCGGCTCTGTGCCGTGGGTACCGCTGCCGGAGAGCCGGGAAAGGAGGCATGAGATTAATTTTCAGCCCTGCTTCTGCCTTGCCAGTGGGACCCCAGTGTGGAAAGGTGACGGCATTGCCAAGCCGGCAGGAGGGACCCTCGAGCCTTTCCCTTCTGCTGCCGGTCCCTGCCTTCAAATTTTTCCCTAATGAGTTTTCCTAATCAATTCCCCAAATTATTTCTTCCCGCACAAACACCCGCAGGCCCTTTTCCTTCCCATCCCGTCGGAGCGGCATGAAGGGGATGGGAACAGAGCCACCGGAGCTGCGGTGGCTGCCGGGAGGGCGGCCAGGGATGCTCCGGCAGCAGGCAAGACCAGTGTGTCGGACCATCCTGGGCCCTCGCACATCGGCCACATGCGGGGCTGCTTTTGGGGCTGGACAGGGGGATTTCAGCCCTGGGACCTCCTGCAAGGGATGTTTACAACCCCAGCGCAAGCTGTTGGCAGCCGGGGCCACCTTCCCATCTCTCTCGGAACCAGTTTTGGGATCCATCCAGAGAAATCACAGCGCTCTCCCCAGCCCTCACCGGTGGCAGAGGGGTGCCAGCACCAGCGGACGGAGCAGCGTTCATCACGGAGGGCAGGGGCACCCCAAAAGTCAGGACCATATTTATCATCTGGGCGCTCCCATCAGCAGCGAGGAGGAGGCGTTTGGGCTAACGAGCCCCGCCAAGGCCGGCGAGGACCGGAGATGGTTCCCTGAAGGTTTGCAGCAGGGCCATCCCCTGCCGCATGTCTCGGCGCCGGTGGCCTCGGTGGCGGCGGCAGGGCAGGGGAGCCCCGGCCTCGGCTGATAAAGGCACACCCTCACGGCGGCAGCTGGGGGACAAGATGTCCCCAGGAGCCACGGGCTGCTCGACGAGATCTCGGCCGGCACAGCTCGCACGCTGCAAGCCGGGCTGCTTCGCTGGGGCTCCTTGGGGTTTTGCCGGGGCTTATTTTCATGTCCCGGTTAACGCTCGCTCCCTTGCAGTGGAGGAAGGCGAATGGCACCAGCCACCCCCGGAGCCGGCGAAAGTGTCGGACATCTGTGTTTTCATAAGGGTGTTTGTTGACTCACGCAAGGGCTGGATGTCGAAGCAGGCGCCAGCGCCGTCCTCGGGCTTCACGCACGAGTCAACATTTGCACAGTAGCTGGGGGCGAGGTGTTGAAAGGCGAGGTGTTGGCCGGAGAGAAGAGTCCCGCCGCTTTTGGGCTGCTGAAGTGCCGGGTGCCGCCGCCCGCTCGCAGGCCTGCCTGCGGCTGGGGTGGGGGGACGCTGGGCGGGATGGGGGGCCCGTGCGCCGCCCCAGCATCTTCTCCATCGGCAACGCTCAGCCCCTGGGGCGGCTGTGCCGGCTCCTTCCCCTCTGCGCCATGGTGGGCGTTTATCCACCGGCTGGTGATGCCGCTGCTGCTCGAAGGATGCACCAGCTCCCGTCCCCGCGCCGCGCTGGGGTGCACCGGGGTGCTCCCCCCGCACCGTCCCCCCCTCCAGCCAGTGCTTTTATTCGGAGCCTCATCGTGCCGTGCCACCCACCCAGGACCGGCGGGAGGAGAGGCAGGCGATGGAGCTGTGCAGCCCCAGCCATAAAACCAGCCCCGGCCGTGTGCCCCATGCTCCAGCCCCGGCCGCGGAGCCACAAGCGGCTCCCAGCCTCGCCCAGGCTTCCCCCCGCGGTTCTTGGGTTGGGGGCAGGAGGCTGCAGCCCCTGGGCCAGCGTGGGGGGCGGCGGGGCCACGGGTCTCCCCGGCTGCCAGCGGGACGCCCGGCCACGCACACCGGCACAGGCGATGGGGCTGGAGGAAGCTGTGGTTGGCAGCTCCCGGCTGCCAGGGTGCAGGTTTGAGTTAGTCACCGCAAAATAATATTGTGATTGTTCATGCAAAACATATCGTAAATGAGGCTGCTGGTTTTTTTTTTTTTTTTTTTTTTCTATTTTTTTCCTTCCACGGTAAAATTGGGTGCCGCCTGGTGACACCGATTGCCGGGGCTGCCGGCCTCCCTCCTGCCCCACGACGCCGGCACCGCGCGGGAGCCGGGGCGAACGCTGCGCACCCAGAGCCTTGCGCCGAGGTGGGGAGCGGGGGGTGGCGGAGGAGCGTGCACGGTGCAAGGGGTGCGGTGGGAGGGGGCGCGCGGCGCAGGGCTGCACGCCGGGCGGCGTGCGGAGCCGGGTGCTTGCAGGGCGCAAGGGGTGCGCGCAGTGCGCGGGGCTGTGTGCAAGGGGTGGTGTGTGTGCAAGGGGCTGCGTGTGTGCAAGGGGTTGTGTGCAGGCGTGTGTAACGCGTGTGCATGCAGAGCAAGCACGTGGATGTAAGGGGTGTGCACACGGTGCACGGTGCGTGTAAGGTGTGCTGCCCACGGTGTGGTGAGTGTGCGACAAGGTGCGCACGGGGGTGTGTAAGGTGTGTGTGTGTACAGAGCAAGCGTGTGTGTGTAAGGGGCGCGTGTGTGGCGCGTGGTTTGTGTAAGGGTGCGAGTGCACAGTGCAAGGGGGGTGTGTAAAGGGGCGAGAGCAGGGGGCAAGGG
>VYZW01054777.1:0-13819 GCA_013401315.1 Balaeniceps rex
CAGGAACTTTATGGCTACTCATATCAACAGGTTTGTGATTTCCAAAGGAAGAGGGTAAATCGAGATACGACAGTTATTAGTCCCTTTCTTAAAATAGGCTGTCAATTCCCATATTTTAATATTTCTACTCTCACAAATACCACCAATTTTGCTATCACAGCTATCATATACTGATCATTTGAAATTGAAGTTTTAGGCNCATTTGAAAATTGAAGTTTTAGGCGAGAAGCTGTGGGACTGAAAGAAATGGTAGAGATTGAAAGAAGGAGGTAAAAGAAAGTGCAACTAGCTTTTACCTAGAATCCGAAACATTTTGTTATTCTGAACTGAGAAACGAGGCAGACTCCAAGAATATAAAAGACAGTACAGAAACAATACAGTAAAGATCAGAAGGGTATGTAAATTAACATAGAAATAGTAAATTTCTATCAAAAGAATATCAAATTTCTATTTCAAAAGAACCATGGCAACATAAATCACCCTTCAACATTTACTAACAGTTGTCATGTAGAAATACAGCAATTTTTTAGTCATTTTCTGTGTTAGATATGGTGATAAATTTTGCTAAACACACTTTGGTTTTGACTGATAGTAAACATTTAGATTTTAATCAGTTCATCTACAGCTACTAAAATATTTCAGAACCATGCACCAGTTGTTTCTTCTGATCCTTGCTTGGACCTTGTACATATAGGGATAAAATACTATTGCCAAGATTTCGCAGTAGGTATAAGTATATATGTAAAGTATATAGTCATTCATCAGTTGTTTCTGTAATAACAATTAAAAAAGTCCTACACATTCATTATTTTTTTAACATTGAAGTGTTCCATCAATTCAACTTTAAACTGATCACAACAATTATTTCTTTGAGAGAGAGGACACTTTTAGGAATTTACTAAGTAAGGCTGTTTTGATAGTAACTGCTTAAAAGTTGCGAAATGGAATCCCATATACTAGTAAGACAGTTTCTGTGATTAAAAAAACAGCCCAAGATGGGATGGATGGAGAAGGAGGAAGACAATTAGTGAGAAACAGATTAGAGAGACAAGTGAATATACTCCAGCTGCAATACACCACCACTGCTGGAAAAGCACATGGCAAAGGTAAAGGTTCAGCCAGTCAATGCTGTTAAAATACCAAACAAGAGTTTGGTATCACCAATCTACCTCAATCTCATCAGTATTTTACTGGACATCACATTAGATTTACTTGTTGTTTAGGAAAAGGAGGGGTCTATACTATTTTTGGTGCCTAAAACTTTATTAATTATCAAGTGTTTAAATTTCTGCCCTGCACAATAAAAAAACCTATATAATTACACTTGTACGTCCTTCAGCATTTATCTAAGTTCACTTTTCCTTTACTGTACTCGGATAATATCAATACTTTTTTTAACCATTACATACAGAGGGTATTAGTACCTCTATATTACTGTCTATAATATGGTAGGTATAAATTTAGACACAGATGACTCATGAAACAATCCACACTTCTATTGACAAACACTGGTTGGGGGAAGGACTTGATCTCTCAGTACATGAAGTGGCTTCACTGGCATGGGAAGATATTATTGGTATAGTGTTTGACATCTAGAATTGGATTTTCAATTAGCAGGACATTTGTTTCAAAAGAACTGAACTTATGGACAGGAGACAGCTAGTAATGGAAAAAAATGTACGTTCCTTTCCAGGATTTCTCAGGACTCTAAAAATATTATTTTCTATGAAACAGGAAGTTAATGATAATTTTTAAAAATGCATATGTAGACTTCTAGATGCTTATTTAGGCATCTTAATCCAAAAAGCATGCTTGCATGTTCAGCAAACCCAACAGCCATACCATTTATTTAGAGGATTTAAAAAATCCTAAATTCAAGCACTCATTTAAGAAACTCCCAGTGATTATATTCTTTGCCAATTTGAATTACGGCTGCATGCCCATGTCATTTTTCTTGAATGTCTCCTTAATAATATTGTAATGAAGAATTTGTGAATCACTGATCAGGGATATAATTACTCTGTGTAAAAACCTACTCCTTCTCATCAAAGTCCATTATGTAAACTATTCTCACATGAAAAAGAAGAGTGGAAGGTACCTCGTCAGGTCTAGGCACTAAACTGTAATGACAAAATGTTTTCCTAAAAGCAATATAAATACAAATTTTCTCATGAGTTCGTTACTTGGNTGCAAAAGCTTAGAGAAATGTAAATACATGAAGTAAATTTCAAACCACCTGAATCTATCACTAGTATATATAATTTTATATTTTTTATATATACATATAGACACTTCTGTACTATCCATATATACTCCCATATATGACTCCATAATACTTGATTAAGGAAGGAGAAACAGTTCTATTGCATTTAGTATCTAGCCAACAGCTCCAGCTCAGAGAGTACAGCAGCTACTTATTCAGCATTTGTTCGCAATTCAGCTGATTCTAAAAACAGTAAGGAAAAACAAAAGCAAATGAGTCCATATGGAAGACATGCACATATTCCTACTCTATACAGACACAATGAATGGAGACATCCCTTCCCCCCCAAGCTCATCATGTCTTAGAATCTCACAGCTGCAATCATGTCAGACATGAGTGTGTTTATGCACAAAACCAAATGAAAACTCTCCACATTACAAGATCATGGAACAAAAAACCCACTCTGTTACAGAATTATTTCAAGATATTCTCTAACGTTTCTTTGAAACCAAATTTCTGCTCTTAACAATATTAAGTAATTTAAATAATATATCTTTTAACTGAGAGGTATCTTTTATATTCAGTCTATATTTAGTTACACATATAGGCATAAGAAAAGACAGAACAGGGCATTTTTAATGGTGTATCTTGATCTAACCTGGCACCAGTTTTACACATGCACTATACTCGCAGATCACGAAATTTTAAGGTAAAATGAAAGATAAAGCTTGTAATATCATCAACCAATATACATAAAGTAAACATGGTGGAATGATAAATTACTTGCTACATTTCTAATGCAATGAACGTGGCAAACAGCAACCAATAAATATGATAGAAGATGAATGTACTGTGTCTAAATGAACACCTTTGAGTTTCCATGGCCATAAAATAAAATAATAATAAACCCTAACATCCCCTTCTACATTATTTGTAATTAAAATTCTGGGGTAATTATTCTGTTCTCCATTCTTCTCAGCAAAAGAAGGAAGGGGAGACACACGTGATTTAAAATCCTTGTGGTAACCCCATTAACGTCTCAGCTCAGTGAAAATAAGAGCATATTTATTCATGTTCTGACCTACAGATTGTTCTGTATAGCTTCACGGTGTTTTTCACTGTAAGAATGGTGAAAAAGGGCAAGAAATTTGGCTTATGCAAAACACATCTAGTCCATCTACATGGACTATTTAGATGAATGGTATCAAGGGCTATGGCTACTTTGCATCCCTGGCTTTGCAAAAGATGCCCAGCAGCGGAGGCTTGATCCTTTCTGTACTGACTGTGGCTTAACTATTAAAAAAGAATTTTGTATAGCAAGAACTACTCAATGAAATTCTCAGGGAGGCTCTCTCATAGATGTCATTTGAGAATCGTTTTCAAATGAGAAAGGAAGTAAAGGATAGTTAAAGATAAAACATCTAAATAACCATACCTCTCTAGGTCATAAGAAATAGTAATTACCAGAAACTTTTATTAGAAAAAGGATGTAGTTTCACTAATGGGTGGATGTCTTCAAACCTAATAAGCACTACTATAGGACTCCACAGCCTTCTAATGCTAACAGAGTCTTCTGATAGGCCAATTCAAAACCTTCCTCTCAGAGCCCAACATTACGTCTCTGACAAGGATCAGAGAACAGAACAAGGTAGTATCAAGCTGCTGGTCTCGGGAAATATATCAATAACTACAACTAAGTGGCTGGTTTAGAACTTAACATTCACCCAAGTCAATTTATATGTATATGTTTAATTTACATGTGTATTTACTTTCGGGTTTACCCTTTTGTAAATTTGTAGTTACACATTTTAAACCAAGATAGCTACAAGGAAATAGTAACTACCGCTCAAAGAGAAAAAGAACACTGGAAAAAGTGGAGGCTATGACAGAAATTAGCAACTATTTGAGTAAACAGAAACAAAAAGATTGATAGGTGCTAACACAGGCCAGTTATGAAAGTCAACCTAGCTTATCGAAAAAAGCTATAATTACAAGAGAAAATTGAAGGTACAATTGCATCCTCCTTATTAAACGTGAAGATCCTGGACTTAGATCATATCAAATTTAGATCACTGGGGAAAACTGTATATATTTATTATTAAACCACATATTTGCAAACCATATTGTCTCCATACATCTGTACTCTGGGTTATATTTCTCATACAATGGGAATCTGTGGAGCCAACGTTCATTAAGGAAAACTGTAAATAAGCAACAACAAAAAAATAGCAACTTTTAAGATTTAATTAAGCATTACAAAAGCTAGGCACAGGCAATACCTGAATATAGGTAACATGCACATATTAATAATTTTGGCTACATAATCAGCTGATATAAATGTTCACATGAGAAAAAAAATGACTCCTTATGCAAACTAAGGTGGTGGGGCATAAATGTTGTATGTGGCTGTATTTACACAATACATCAAACATTTTTATACCTGTATTACATATGTGTAATTCTGTGTGTGCATTAACTCGGAAAAATACCTTTCCAAGAATAAATTTGGAGTCACCATCCTCATAAGTTGGATTTAAATCTCTCTTTTTAAAAATACACTGAAAAAGAATTTGCATCTAACTCTTGCCCTGCTCTCAACTCCTATGCACACTATACATATATTCTTCAGCTTCCACAGATTAAAATTTATTTTTATTTTGAGAGAAAAGATACTCACAAATGCAAAAATAAATATGAAAAAATGAGAGCTATCTCAAAATGAGGCAAAGGTGAGGAAATCAACAGATTTACTAACCAGTTTTGATTTCATAATACATTTGTCCCTTTTTTTTAACAAATGCTCACTGTGAAAGTTGTTATAATAGACTCTTTTTAGACAGAGCTCAAAAAATGCATTATAAATTATTATAATATCAGAAAGTTTACATAAAACTGCACACAATCTGAATTATAGTTTTTATTAATATTACTATGCAGTATTATTGCTAACAATAAGTTTTATTTTACTATTTCAACAGTAACAATAAGTTATATTTCAAATAAAAATATTCTTTTATTAATTTTGAAATGACAAAATGCTCTTGGTGGTGTCAAAAAGCACTAATTTTGCTGAGCCCTCTGACATTCAAATTGACAAGTTTATACTCTTTTCTTTCACTTTTATTGATTTTTCTTACCATCAAAATAAAATTCAGATAGGTCAAAAAGAAAGGTTTTCTGTATTAGTAGTGTAAATAGTACGACAATTAGTAGTATAATAAAAATTTTGTATTTCACAAGCCATGTATTCAGTTAACTTCTTGTCATTACCATATCATATTTAAGTAGTTCCATTTTGGTTTGACTAAAAAGTACTGAATAGTACATAGGCTATGGAATATAATTACATTTATGAAATATCTGCTGTAATAGTAACATTTGTAGTTAAGGCATTTTACAGCTCATGTTTTGTAACTAGATTCCTTAATAAAAATAAACCTAGCAGAAAGGTATCTTTACATTCAAAAATATTTTATAATAAAACATACACAAATTATTGGCATCAGTAATTTCTAAATTAAATTCTTAAATTCAGATTTCAAAACATAACTTTCATCCCATGCGAGTTGTAATCTCTTCCTTGTATTATCCTCATTCACATGTGTTCCTATTAATGCAAGGTAGGCATAACTTACAATTTACTTAGAAATTGCATGCAGTAAAGACAACTCTCAGTGTATACATACACATTGTGTACAGTCAATCAGTCTTTACTGTAAATGTTAATGTAAAGTGTAGCATAAATTATCTAATTACTTTTGACATAATTAAAGCAGGAATTTATAAAAAAAAGCCTCTTAAATGCTCAAATACAGGTGAACTATAACCTGTGAAATGTCTTTAACAACCATCTATCTGTTATTTCCTTCTGTTTCTAAAACTGAATGTGATAATACTGGTTCTAAACAATATTTAACACAGTTATATTACTAAACATTTTAAATACATTATAATCAATAAATATTCTGCAAAGATCTGCTTATCTTTTGACTTGATTTTTTGTGCATCACTTAATTATACATGAGCACTGGTCCACAGAAGATCTGGAGGAATTGTATTTTTCTTCAGTACCCTTTACTAAAGAACATTGTTAATCACAGCTTAATCTATTTCATAAACCAGTTTTATTTCATAAAGCTGTAACTTTAAAAGAGCTTACATGGAGACTGCATTTCAGTATCTCATGGGTAGGGGGCAGCTGTTAATTTATTGTCACAATTACTACAATTACTATTAAGAGAATAAAGATCAAAATATTCTTACTGAATTTATGTTTTGGTTAAGTGAACAATAAAAATAACCATAAAAAGCTGAGAAGCATGGAGATCACGTATTAGGTTACTAGAAACATGAAAGAATTTACACTGCAGCAGAACTGCCAAACTGCAAGCTTTCAGAAACTTTAAAGAAATAGAAATTTAAAACATACTTTTCTAACCCTATCCAAATCACAGGTGCCAAGTTCAACTGAATGAATAATTTGTCATGTAGAAGTTTATTATTGTTGAATAATGTGTGTGTGGGGGGGAAACAAGTCCAGAAAGACTCTGATCTCTAAGGCTGCATTTGCTGAGGTGCCATCTGAGAAGCAGGGGGAAATGGAAGTCCAAACAGCCAGCAGGCACTCTGTACCCCCAGACAAATACTCTTCAAGGCTACAAATTGCAAAGTTTCAAATGTAAAACAGTGGTAGGTAACAGGCCAGTGGACTCAGGCCCTGGGCATTTCTAAGGATGCTTATTAGAGTCTATGGTCACCATCCTCCCACCAATCTACTATTTGCAAACTATGCCTCTGAATGACTGTTATTACTTGTAGGGAGTCTAATTATTTTCAGAAGGGCGGGGGGGAAACAAAAAAAACCCAAACCCACCAAGTGTGAAAATAACTACAGGCACAAAACTAGCGGAAAATACTGCTTCTGAATAAGATGTTGTCCTGGTTTCAGCTGGGTTAGAGTTACTTTTCTTCCTAGTAGCCTGCATAGTGCTGTGTTTTGGATTTAGCATGAGAAGAATGCTGATAACACACTGATGTTTTAGTTGTTGCTAAGTAGTGCTTAGGCTAGTCAAGGACTTTCTTTTTCAGCTTCCCATGCTCTGCCAGGTTCACAAGTTGGGAGGGGGCACAGCCAAGATAGTTGATCCAAACTGACCAAAGGGCTATTCCATACCATATGACGTCATGCTCAGTATATAAACCGAGGGGAGTTAGCCGGGGGGCAGCGATCGCTGCTCGGGGACTGGCTGGGTGTCGGTCGGCGGGTGGTGAGCGGTTGCATCACTTGTTTTCTTTTCCCTGGGTTTTGTTTGTCTCTCTCGTTCTCCTTTTCATTACAATTATTATTATTATCATTATTATTATTATTACTATTATTATTATTTTATTTCAATTATTGAACTGTTCTTATCTCAACCCGTGGGTTTTCTTACTCTTGCCCTTCCGATTCTCTCCCCCATTCCACCAGGGAGGGGGAGGGTGAGCGAGCGGCTGTGTGGTGCTTAGTTACCGACTGGGGCTAAACCACGACAGATGTCATTACATATTGTTTTGACTGCAGGTCTTAAGTCTGGGATGCTGTGCTACAGGCAAAGATCTCAACAGAGGTACCTTTCTCTGGAAGAGGAAAAACCTCCCACCTCTTATTCCCTGTAGTGCAATAAGTCAACCAGCTTCTTCCTACGATTTGCATACAAAGAACACTCCTTTTTCACTCAACTCAGGCAGACACCTACTTTAATTGGTGGGTTTGTCTCACATCTATCTATGACTTCTCACCATCTGATGAATTCTCAAAGCATGCAATAGGCAGACAATGCATCTAGCACACAGCCTGCAGGAAAGTATGGTGCATTGTTGCACTATCCCTACAAACAGCTTGGGAAAGTGATAATGTTTCAGATGCCACAAAGAAAATATTAACTATCATATGCCCAAAGCAGGATCTTCTAGGGCTAGGCCTAATGATGCCTTACCCAACTCACTTCTGACATGTCAGAAAAATACGCTATTGCCTTTTCTACCTTATAGTCTGTGCTGCACAGGATCTATCCTGGTGTGACAGTAAGCTCTGTAACCTCAATGTTTCTTTCCACATTCTCATACAACTCTTGATCACATAAATTCTGAACTCCCTAAGAGCTGCTAAATTAAATTCTGAATAGTTGAAAACTTAAGAGTCTAACCTTCATGTGACTGATACAGTAATGCAGCAGAAAAAAGCAATAAAGTCATCCAGATTTGCATTCTGGAAATTGCTCTGACATTCCGTTTTCTCTCGGTTGTTCAAAGAGCGAAGAGCACACTAAGTGACTCTTTGCCTGTATACCTTAGAATATGGTTGGCTTTTTCTCCCAATACTAGTTCTGAATGAAACAGTATGCCACCAAACCTGAGTATTAAGGACTCGAAGTCAAAGATAATCTTGGTTAGATCATGGAGTTACATGCTACCGACTTTCACTCTAGCTTGCATGGGATAGAATTTGAAGATGGAAATATCTGGCACTTTATAACATGCTATTTATTTTCATTTTGTATCGATAAAAGAAATATGCTTAAAACAGTTGGAACAAAGAAAATGAAAAAATTAAACACCCCTTTGCACAGGGCATTTGAAGACCTTTACTGTATTTTGACAGAGAAGAATGTGTATTCTCCAACTTTTATGGGCTTAGTGATCCTTTTTCATAAGCAGATAGGACCTCTTCTTAGTACAAGGACATGGACAAATGCCAAAACCTCCCTATCATATCTACAAATATCCTTAAATGAAAGAACAAGATCTTCAATTACAGTGCAACATTTTGTTAACTCTTAAACAACTTGAATAATATATCCATGTGAGTCTAAAGCAAAATCCATTCAATCCAAAAAGCATTATCTTTTTACATGTTCACTCCAAAATATTTTAACGTGAATAAACCACACACAAATAATAAGTGTACAGGAAAGTGTAATGATAACTTTTCTCCCAAATCTCAGCATGTTCACAGAAGTAACACTGATTTTGTAATAAATTAATGAGATCAAAAGCAGGCTTCATTAAAGTCACACTACAGTAAAATGTATATGTTTTCTAAATCATCTTAGTATGTTTCCAGAATTCTACTTTTATTCACTTCCTTTAACAAGTTTTAAAACTAATGACTAAACTAAGGATTAAAACCAGTGACAGGCTATGTCTTCATAAATGCACAACAGGGGTGGCCATGTAATGTCTTGTTAAAAGCTGTTTTCTTACACGAAAAAAAGAAATGAGTTTGTCCCTTTGTTTTCTTGTATTTTTTTCAAGCTTAAGTTTTATATGCATTTTTTTTCCTTTTTTTTTCCCCCCCTCCTGATTTTTATCTATGGGGGAAAAACAACCAAAAAAATCTAACAACCAGGTAGACTTCAAAACATAAGAAACTGATTTAAGACATTCACCCATTTAAATAGAAAAGGAATAGTAATGCTGTCCATTACACTGAGAAAGTGTATCTTTTTGAAGAGGGGATGAATTAGGAAGCTAACGGATTCTAATACTTTTCAAGCATGAAATCAAAACAAGATACACGAACACGGAATCAAGTTTTTACTTACAGGACTGCAACTGGCGGATCATTCATGACATCCTATGAATGATAGGCCAGTAATATTCAGAGACTCAGTGAGAAGGTACATCTTTCCCCATGTCTCATGAAAGTTCATAACAACATTTCCCCTACACTTAGGAAAGGAACAATAAACAGTGAACCCTAAAATTGCTGTGTGGTGGGAGAGAGAAGAAAGGAAATGAGTTAATCAATATAAAGGAATATGAACACAAATAATTACCTACATAGTTGTCCAAACGGGAAAAACTGAAACAGACAATAAGAAAGAGTAAAAAACCCCAAACTGATTCGCATATAAGATTTTTAAAAATTGTTATTTAAAAATCTTTATAGTATCCAAAAAAAATATTTTAAGGAGACAATGCAAACAAAAGTGCTGAGCTCAGATACCACAAAACATTGGGAAAAAGTGGTCCAAGAACAAGAGAAATATAATAAAAGTAATGTATTAACCTGAGAACCAGAAAAATATGTCTATGGTTAGTCTATGGAGTATAGGTTAATTCTGCTTAGAGTTTAGACATAGAAATGAAGCATTTCAGCTGAAGAGCAGCAGGAAAGGTTACCTTTGAAGCACTGGAACCTCTACTGAAGTTCTCTCACTTGAACACGGCAATAATTCTTCCTAGCCCTTTCTAGATATGTTATCTCAAATATTATTTATTACATGCTGTTCACAGTGTGCCATGGGCAACTTGTAATCAAAAAAAGGAACTCTGTCTTCTTATTAAATTGAAACAAAAAGGTCACTTTTCAGATATGAATTTACAATTGATAAAATTATCTACAAATGTGAAATGTAAGGGTTTTCTCACACTAGAAAGAGAAATGTTTTTCTAACTAATGTAGTCACTTTCATTCAACTGTGTTACAATGCACAATGTTTAATGGGGAGTCAAAATTATTACTGGGTAAGTCCACAATAGCAATAGCAAGACCTAAACAGAAAAGAACTCTGAATGTGAAGTTGAATAACTCTTAAAACTGGAAATGAAAGTCCTTGCTGAGACTTAACCAAAAAGATATGCTATGCTGAGAAATTATGTGAAGAATTTTTCTGTAGGTGGCAAAAGTATACCACAAGTTTGGGAACCTTCCAGAAAAAGTCAGCAAAATACCAGGCCTGTTTCTTCAACTCTATTCCCCTAAACATCATGATGAGGTTCTTACAGTTATCATATAGTTCTGAACACCACTGCCACACCAAACCTGATTTCCGTCTCCTGCATCTACTTGTGAATAAAAAAATGGTTTGATGCCATAATTAGAAGAATATATTTGGTTAATATGTTAATAATTTATTACATTTGTGGCCTTCATGTATTTATAATTTTAGAATCTGATGTACTAAATTCTTTAGTGATGGGTCCATATGAAACATTGTCTATTAGATGAAGTCTCTTTCAAACAGCATTATTACTTTTGTGCATGAATTTGGGTATCATCTTCTGGATGTAAATAAAATGGTTGTATTTATCAATGACCAGTCTGACAGGTTGAAAAAAGGTCAAATTGTTATCTCACAGAGAACTACCATGGCAAATATTCTGACCAATAAAATTAAAGTAATAACAATTTTTTTAATTCTACAGCACCTTTTATCAGAATGCTAAATAACTTTCTATTGACTTTGCTTTTAAAAACACGGTACTGAGATTTGGAAAGATCAAGTGATACATCCAGCACCAGTCAATCTGTGACAGACCTAAAAAGAAAACAGATTTTCTCAATACCACTGTAAGAAATGACATTAAAATTAGGGAATTAAAATTAGATCAATATTGCAGATAAAGTATCAGAGGCAGAATATCTTTAACCAATTAGATCAATATTGCAGATAAAGTATCAGAGGCAGAATATCTTTAACCCTCACATCAAATTGTCAAAGGCAAATAGAGATAGCATCTCAATGGCCTACAATGGCTATCTACTATCCTGAGATCATCATTAAAATTCACTATTTGTACTTCAAGATTAATCTACTGATAAAAACTTTATCATTTGAAGTCAGATATTATACATATTTAAAATTCCATGTCCCAATTATAACAGAAGATTAAAACAAAGCTTTCTTTTCTATTTCTTCTTCCACCTTGCACAACAAATTATATATTAAATATAAGTGATATGAGTTCATCAACCCTTTAAAAGCTGTCAGCATGCTTTACAGACAACCTCTATTTTCAGATTCTACCTCTCTATCAGGAATGAGAAGATTATACTTCTGAAAGTCATTTTACAGACAGGGATAGGACTGTTCTTTAAAATCAGAAAGAGGGAGACCATCTACATCAATCATTACAATTTAGAGGTATCAATTAATCCCCCAATCTCTAGTTACATGTGTTATATCCCATTGCAAGACACAGATTTTGCATAAAATACAGAGGTAATATAAGCCGAAAGTACAAATTCCTAATACCAAGATTGTAAGAGCCACACACTTGTGCTGTACCTGCTGGGTGCAGGCATTACCAAGAAAACTGGCTCAGTCCCCATCATGTAAAAAGGTTGAAAAGTATTATATATTACAGATATTAGATGACACAGATATGCTCAAAAAAACTGTAAACCTTGAGGACTGAACAGACAAATCCTACACCTATATGTACTCCACAAAATGTATATTACACTATATTAAATGATAAAATAAGAGTTTCAGGTGCAACAACAAAGAAGCAAAACAGAAGGTGTAATTCTAAAAAATGCAACTGCCATGGGAAAAAATAGTGCATTTAAAAAAGTAAAAATAAAAGAAGGTTTATATGGTAAGTTAATGACACATTACTAAGCTTAAGCCTATCTAAATTATAAGAGAAGGGGAAAGGACTCCTGTCCGTCACTCTCCTGACTCACTTGTAAGTGGGAATGTGTGTTTTGGCCTTTTATTCTCTTACAGCCAGTAGTAAAGCTCAGCAGCAGTATCAATCTTATGGAAAAAGGGAGGATTGGAGAAGGAAACATGCAATGGTTTGCAACTGCATTTTTAGGTGTACATCAAATAGACAAAGGAGAAATACAAAGCCTAGGTTTATATCACTCATGTTTCTCCCTCTAAAATAATAGTAATGTCAGTAAAGCAGGCAGATAAAAAGAAAAAAATAATCTTGTAAACAAAAGAAAACATGTAAACAGTTTAATTCTAGAAATATTTGTCTACCTAATGTCATTTAGCTGTTAAAGTAAGTATTAAAACTTGTACCTTTACAAGGCACTACAGAGGAAAAGCAAGCATGTTTTATATGATGTTTATGGTGTTATTCATCACTTTTGAGATTAAATTCCCACTTGAGATGTACTGTGGAAAAGTAAAATTGATTTCCTCCTTCTGGTAAATAAAAGTAAAGCTATATTCTGCCAGCTCCAGGGGTGTCAGCAGAACAGTTTTACCACTGTAGCTATATGTCTGACAGTGTTCTGCTATAAACAAAGCTGAGAAAGTTCATGAGGGGGTAACACAGAAGCTCTCAGTCTAAAAGTACAGAAAGATTGAGTTCTTTTCAGTGATAGGCAGACAGGAAGGGCGAAACNATGAATGGAGGCAAAGTGAGTCATTAAAAGGAAGACATAATACAAGCCAGATTTCCTGCCCAGCTTCCTCTGACCTCTGTTGGCAGAACTATTTTCCTCTTGCGGTAAAAAGCATGCCTAGAAATTGTTGCCACTACACAGGCTCTGTCAGGAGAATACATGCTCGTGCAGTGGGAAGGATCACATCATCAGGTACGCTCATCAACACACATCCTTGACAATTCTCTAATTGCAATGACTTACGGGGAGTCCTCCCACCCAGTTTAAAAATCTCACTCCAACAGCAACCCAGCATTAAGCATTGCTTAAACCTTGCTTAATCACCTTACTAATCTTTAATACAAAATATCTTGTTACGATTAAAATATTATAGAAAATTGAATGATCTTAACTCTGATACACTACTATATCCACACAACAGGGTGTGCTGTGAATTTATCTTCCACCTTAACACTAAATTTCTTGACTTCCATCTAGTTAAATAAGCT
>VYZW01054847.1:0-10169 GCA_013401315.1 Balaeniceps rex
GGGGGGCCGCGCCGTTCAGCCCCCGCCGGCGGCCGCCGGGCCCCCCGCGCCCGGTGCCGCTGCAGCTTCCGCGCTTGGGCGTTGATGCCTGCGGGGATGGGGGGTGGGGGGGAGAGCAGCGTTCAGCCCCCGCCACCTCCCCGGGACCCCCGCAGTCGCAGCACCCCCCGGCTGGAGGGATGCTGCAGCGCGGGAGCGGGGATGGAGCAGCTGAAAGCGCCCCCCCCCCGCCCGGGACCACGCACCCTCCCTGGGCTGCTGTCTCCTGGTCCCCTGCCCTCCCCGAAGGGTGACGCCAGGACACCAACGCGGGGGGTTTAGCGCCCCAATGCCATGATCGAAAAGGGGGTGCCCCACTCCTCCCCAGCCCCCAAACCCCACTGACCGGGGGGCAGCCGGGCCAGGCTCAGCATCTGCAGCATCCCCCATGCACCCCAGCCACGCTGCCAGGACTGGGGCGGGGGGAAATCTGTGCTAAAAAGAAATTTAGCTCAATCTTTGCAAAAAAAAAAAAAAAAGAGCCCAGATGCTGCTTTCAGGCCTTCAGCACTCGGTGGCCAGCAGCAAGCTGGAGCTGCGGGGAGCCCCTCCAGTCTCCCCCAGCATCAGGCAGGCATGGGAGCTGGGAGCTGCGAGCTGCAGTGGAGCCTGCCTGCTTGCCCGCCTGCCTGCCTGCCTGCCGCAGGAGCAAGCTGTAATTAACTTCTCCCAAGCATCAATTCGGGCAGAGCTGTCCGCAAGACGGATGGGAGCTGGAGTGAATGAATAGGCCTGGCCGAGCTGCAAAAGCAGCCCCTTGTGTGGCGTCCCCAGCCCCGGGGGGGGTCCCCACGGGCCCCTCCATGCTGCAAGCGTGGCTCAAGCTCTGCAGGAGAAATAAGAAGTTGCGGGTCCGATGGGCGATGCTCATACCTCGGGTGGGCAGCCTCCCGGGAGCGGGTCACTGGCATTCGTGGAGGACGAAGAGAGGGGAAAAAAAACCTAAAGGATTTGCTTGCGGGAGCAGCACTGCAGCGGTGTCGGTGCAGCACGGAGCCAGAACCCCACTCACGGCTCAGCCGACCAGCGAGCAGGCTTTGGCCAGCGGGATTTGGGGACAGCCAGTGGGATTTGGGGATGGCAGAGTGGAGAGCCTGGTGCCCAGGGCTGCTTAAAGGGACACTCACAAGCTCAGACCCAAAAAAAATGTCATCTGCCTTATTTGGTGAGGAATGTTTGTTTGTTTTAAATAGAGCTCTCCTTTGCTGGGAAAATGAAAGAGATGGGGATGGGGAGGGGGGTGGGAGAGGGAGAAAATAGCCCCTGCTGTTTACATGCCTTGGGATTAGGGCAAGGCACGGCCAAGCCGCCCCGAGCGGTCCAGCGCCCCACGTCCTTCTTAAAAAGGCAATCGTCCCCGCTCACGCTCCCATCACAGCCAGCGGCACGGCATGGGATGCCTGTGCCCCGCAGATGTCAAATCCGGAGGGGTACAACAAGCCTGCCCGGGCAGGAGCACAGCCCAAGCCACGCCGCTGGACATGCCAAAGGCCACCCCAAATGTGTCTGCAGGAGGCCTTGGCTCCCCCCAGGAGCCCCGTCCCCAGCTCACAGCATGGAAATGGGCCAACGGGATGAAGGACGGCTGCGGCCATGCAAGTCCCAGCCTGGCACGTGGGGGCGGAGGAGGAGAGGGGCCAGATCCTGGGGAGCAGACTGGGGTCCCACCACCTGGAGAGACACGCCATCACTGGTCCCTTATCTAGGGGAAAGGAAGCTTCTGTATTTATTTTGTGGAGGAAAAAGCTGCTTTTTTACTGCCGATAGAGCCCTGTCACAGGCTAACCCCGCTAACCCCGGAGCTGCGCTGGAAAGATAAACACAGCTCTTTTCCTGAGCATAACAAAGTCCCTCCATAAAACACATTTTGGTTTTTTTTTCTCAATCCTCTGGTTCTGTTTTCTCCTCCCAAGCGTGTGTGGGTTATCCCACCCAAAACGCTGCGTGAGCATCCCCGACACAGCGCGGCCGGGACAGAGCTGGCACCTGCTGAAGCCACATGGCGACACGGATGGGCACGGGGCAGGATCGCACCCTGTCCCTTAGGGAGAGCTGGGCACCCCGGGCAGGGGCACTGTGCACCCCCCGGCCAGCCCCTGCCGAGCTGCTGCCTCTAAACCCATTCTGCATCCCAGGGGGAAACCTGCCAGTCGTGGTGCTTGGGATCTTGGCTGGGATCTGCCTCTTTTTCAGCCTAGGAAAGAGGTTCTCTTTTCCTGGCTGAGAAATAAATCAAGCAATAAATAACTCTACAGGCCCCAGGAAAGAAGAAATGCTTTGAGTTTACCCAGGAGGGGCTAACGCCGGGCAAGCCCTTCCTAATGTAATTGCTACGCACACCCTGCAGGGAGTCCTCCCTGGATGCAGTCGTGCTAAGGTGTATCAAAGCCAGATCCTCAGAGGTACCTGGCAGAGCATCTTTTAATATAATAGCCTTAACTCCTAAGTTTCTCGAGGCGTGCACACGATTCAGCCTCCAGCCTCCCGGGAAAGCCCCGGCAAGCTTTGGACACGGTGCAAAATGGGGCTGGTTTGGAAGATGAATGCCATAAAGATGCCAAGTGCTGCATCTCCCTCCCCAGCATCCTCCAGTTTTCCCCGGATGCTCCCTAACCACTGCCTCATCGCTCCCCAAAAGGAGCAGGGCTGGGGTAGCAGCAAGAGAGGGCATCAGCCTCGTTTACTGAAGAGATGCTCTACCTGTGCTGCTAATTAGTGGTGTGAAGAGTGAGTGCCTTCCTCTCCAGTGGGAAGCAGCTAATAAACTAATTAGGATAATGGGTAACTGAGCAGATAAAACTCTTAAGCTATTTGCTAACAGGTCACGGGTGGGTGTGGAGCCTTTCCCCCAGCCACCAGCTCAGCAGCAGGGTGGGCAGTGATGCACCAGCTTGCGTGACACCAGTGGTCCCGGCGCTGCCACTCCAGCAATGCCCTGCGTGGGGAAGGGCCCTGCAGGTATTTCCCTGGGGATCCTGCTTTGCAGCATCCCTGTGGTTTGTTTTGTTTTGGGTTTTTTTTCCCCCCAGGGAGCCACAAGCCCAAACTTTATTTTTGCACAGATGCTGCATTTTCCACACCAGTGCCCCACCACCCTGGGCAGGCAGCTGATGCTCAGCGAGGGGACCTCTGCCAGCTCCAGGCTGGTGACAAGGGTGACCCCGGTGGAGGGCACTCCCGGTCAGTTCCCATCGCACCAGGAGTTTTGTGTCTTTTTGGGGTGCTGAATGAGGGGGGAAGCAGATGCCTCCCCCAGACATGCTGCATCACTCTCACCCATCCCTGGCAGCCTGCGGATGGGGTGGGAAAGTGTGGTCCCAGCCCTGCAGCATCCCTTTGGGTGGTGCCACCGGCATGGGGTGAGACTGGTGACAGAGCCCCTGGTGCCACCAGAAGAAAGGGCTGCAGGAGTGAGATTTTGATGGGTAAGACAAATGAGGGCTGTGTAGTCTGCAGAGCAGACAGCCCAAACAAATGTGGGTGTAGGTTTTCTGTCTCGGAAGAGCTTGGTCAGCTATGGAAAATGCCTGAAGGTTTAAAAAATGGAGAATTTCCACCACCCCACCCAGGAGTGCTGAAACAAATGAAGTGATATCTACATCAAAAGCGTAATGGGCTTATTTCCAGATGCAGGGCACACGATCCAGTCAGGAACTGCTCCCGCGCCGGGCAGCCTGGAGCCTGCCTCTCCCCTGGCCTGTGTGGGAGCCTTACCCACAGCTGCCAGCCCACCCAGGATCCAGGTCACGGGTGGGAATGCTGCTTCCTGCATCCGAGGGGGAGAATTTGAGGCCAAGAGTTTATGTGACCTTGCGCTCAGGCAGGGAGCTGCCACGTGGCCCCCCTCGCCGTGTGCTGTAACCATTGCACTTGGCTCTTGCCCTTTTCTCCGTTCAAAAGAAGCTGGTTTTAGTCACCGTTCTCCCAAAGTGCTTAACAGCTCTCTGATCCCAGCTGGAGAAAGAGCCGAAGAGAAGAGCAGATCATCCACCTTTGCAAATCCCTCCCTGGCCCGAGCCCCTTTCTCTCCATTTGCATCACACGTGCAGCGAGCTGGGACGATCCTGGAGCGTCCCCTCCCTGAGCTCCAGGACCGGACACGGCGAGGGATGGAGGCAGCCCTGTCTCACCGTCAGGTGCCAACAGACCACCCTGCACAGCGTTAATATGAGGGCTGGGGGCTGTTTTCCACTGCTCCTCCATCCTTCCCGTTTCAAGGCAGGAGGTGAGCCCATCCTCGGCTCCCCGCGCTGATGGGGACCTGCCCACGACACAAGCAACGCCCAAAACTGCAAACTCCACGCTCAGATTTTGGGGTACCCAGGCAAAATCGCAGTTGCAGCTGGTGGGACCCCAGCAGCATCTGCTCTTGCCTGAAATGCCCATGGCTGGTTTCCTTTGCGTCGTGAGCCTGGGCTCCTTCCAGCCCTCGTTAAGGCGGATGGGAAAGGAGCCCTGTCCCTGCTGGCGTGGGACAGGTTGGGCCATTTGTTCCACTGCTGGTGGGGGAACCTTGGCTCTCATTTGCCGAGCACCTGGGGTAATCCTGCATCATCGATAGGTTATTTTGACAATCACAACTCTTTCCCACAGGTGAGAGGAACCACTCAGTGCCCATCCCAGCAGAATTCCCTGGCTGACACCTCCTGAGCCTGATCCAGAGCCCTCCATCAGCAGGTCAGACCCATCAAGGGCATCATGCAATTAAAAACCTGATTTTAAAACCTTCTGCCCTTGTCCTCACAGGGCTTTTAGCTGAGGGTGGAAGGAGGGAAACTTCATTACTCTGCGCTGGGGTCATTTACTGACCTGCTGGATCCTAACGATGCGCTTATCTCCTCCTGCCAGCCCTGGACTCCATCAGGCACCTCCAGGGGGGCCACATTGCTCTCTCTTCATTAGCTTTTCATTTTGCTTAATTGCTCCTGCAGATTTGCCCGGGGGATGCCCGTGGGGAGATGGGGCAGGGGGTGCGGGGGAGTGGGACAGTGCTCTGCCAGGCACAAAGCCGTGCCGAGGTGTGGGATGCCGTGGTTCTGGTTCACGGCGATGGGAAGAGCGGGCAGCACCAACGGCCATGCCAGCTGCTGCCCAGCTGCGCGCGGGGATTTGGCAGGGACGCCTAGACGGGCTGGGGTAAATATCTGAGGTCGCAGGTACCAAATTTATGCAGGAGAGTGCCCAGCACCAACTCTACCCAAGAGCTTTGCAGCTAAAACAAAGCTCTCCTCCCACCCAGCACTTGCACCACCCCCCCGTGCCCAAAACACGGGTGAAAGCTACTGATGTGGGGTGCATCTCCCGCAGGCAGCCTGGGGGGGGGGTCGCAGCTCCCCGGACCCTCTCCCTGCCCCACGCCCGGCTCTGACCTGCGGTGGTGGTGTCCACGTCCCTGGCCGCCAGCTCCTCCACCTCCGCCCTCTTGCGCAGCTCCAGCCGCCGCGAGAAGCCCTCCCTGGGCTTCCAGAGGTCCTGGATGAGCAGCGGCTTCTCGTAGTCACCCAGGACCCTCAGCCCCTCCGTCTGCCACCGTTTCTCGGGGCCCTCGAACCTCCCGATGACATCGCACAGGGCGTACTGCCCGGCACTGAGCTGGCTCAGCCCGTAGCGCTCCAGGGCTTCCTTCACCAGCTCCCGCGCGCCCGAGCTGCCCGTCGCCAGCACGCTCTTGTAGTTGGTGCCCGCACAGATGTTGCCTCCAAAGATCTTCAGGACGCCGGGGGCTGAGAGCTGGGTGGAGAGCTCGGCTGGGTCATCTTCACCGGCTGCTGGGGAAGCAGAGGCTGAGCTCCGGTCCTTGTAGCTCAGCGTCCGGTACAAGACTTGGGAGAAAATCCGGCTCTGGCGCTTGAGCCGGTTCTTGGATGGTGGAGCCATGGTGGAGGAGGACCCATAAAACATCGCGCGTGAGGTTGTCATGGGGCGCAGCTGGGCAGGGAAGAGGAAAAAGGGAAAGATCAGTGGTTTGGAGGCCAGATGTGCAGCAGGAGAGAACAAGCAGGAACCGGCTGGTGACCACGGAGGAGCTGCTGTGACCTCCAAGGTGGAAAGGGACAGCAGCGAGGGAGGGCCACTTCCCTTGTGCAACCCAAAACACCAGCGGCCAAGCTCAGCCGGGCTCCTTGGCATCAGCACGGTTACCCCAGGATGGATTTGTCCCTGAAAACAGCCTGGAGTGATCCCAAATTTCTCCACCGTGTGTATTAAGAGGTGCCTCTTGCCCAAGCAAAATGCAGCGGGAGGAGAGCAGAGCCCAGCACGACTTGGTGGGGCTCGTCCTGGTGGGGAGCCAAGGCATCAGGAGTTACTTTCACTAACAAGTTTACGAAGCAATCCCATTTTTTAGAGGTGAAACAGAAAGCTCAAGTGCAAATTCAATCACACTGAGGTCACCACTAAACGTTTTTGCTTACTGAGAGGCACGGGGTGAAAATGGGCTTTAATTAGCCTTTCCAAAAACATCCTGACTCTGGCAAATCTCTTGGCTGTTGCTAGTTTGCGGAGGACTTTAAAGCACACGGTGGCATCGCTGACAACGCTGCCCTTGTCACATTAGCCACGGCAGGGCTGCTCGGGGCAGCCCCGGACGGGCAGCGGCTGGAGGAGAGGTGGCCACAGCCGTGCGACAGCTCCCGGTGCACCTCGGTCCCCAGGAATGGGCTGGAAACCACGACGCTCTTCTGGCTTTAGGCAGACAGCGGTCCTGCCCGATGTCACTGCCGACATCTGGGGCCGGCTTTGAAATTGCATCCTGATGCACAAACACCAGGCGCTTGCAAGGGGAAGGTCCGGAAAGAGAATCTGAGCATCTCTGATTCAGACAGGATGGGGATTTCCCTCACCTCCAGATTTATAACGTGCAGCCTGCGTGCAGGGAACAGGCACGGGCAGGGACTTGGTGCGTACACGGGGGACCCCCAAAATGTCCCATCTGCAGCTATTGGGGAGCTTTGATGCGGCAGTCGGCGTGACCCAGCCGTGCACGGCCAAGGGAGATGGGGGGTGCCAGCAGCTTTCCGCATCTGCAGCCCCGTCTCGCTCAGGCAGGATCTCGCCGCCGGAGCAAACCCAGCGCTATCAGGCAGAATGATGTCGGCCCTGGAAAGCCTCCAAACCACCATCTAATTCAGGAAGAAAAAGCGTCCCTGCTGCTAATGGAAGAGGTCACCTTCTAACCCAGAAACAACCTCCCTGCTGTGCACGGAGGATTTCTGCAGGGGATACATCTCCCCATCCCAGGACCCACCGAACGCTGCAGATGGGTAAACTGAGGCACCGGCAAGCGCTAAGGCTGCGGGATGTGCCTGGGAGCTGTGCGATCCTGCCGCACCCCAAGTCACCCCTCTTCCCCCCAGTCCCACCAGGACTGTGAAAATGCTGGGGTTTGTCCTTCTTCCCAGCCCACTGGCTCGGAAAGCGAGGACGCAGCGGCCGTCCGGGTCCTGTGGGGCAGGGAGGGGAGCCGGCAGCCGCCCCGGCCCTGGGCTTAGCGATCAGCCTGGAAAGCAGAGCTCAGCATCTTGTGTTTTGTACCTCGCCAGCCGAGCATTGGCCCCAACAGTGTCACCGCAACTCGCTGGGTTTGGGGAAGGCTGCTCCTGCTCCTACCTTGCAACTGGGGAAACTGAGGCAGGGATGGGGTTAAAGCCACAGCTCCCCCCATGTGGCTGCTCCTCCTCCAGCTGAGCCTGGAGCTGCTGCTCTGGCTGGGGACATCCCTTCGTGTCTGCTGTGTGACACCTCCCGGGAGCCCTGGGGCAGACCCGACCTGGGGAGCAGGTCAGGGCACTGGCAGACAGTCGGGTTCAAGACCGGCTTCCCCAGGCTGTTAGCACAGCCCCGCCAGCCCTCATTAACATCGGGCAGAAGAAAAACTACCCCAGTGTCCCTACGAGACCTCGCCATCAAGGATGCAAAAGACAAAACTTTGTCATCAAATCACTGTGTTCAGTTCACGGATTTAATTTCCTCCACCCTGAACCACCCCCAGCACGAAGGGAAACCTTTAACATCTGCTGCTGGCAAAATCGTTCCTCCAAGCCCACATCACAGAGACACCGTCCTCGCTTCTTGCGGGTCCCTGCCTGGTTTTGAATACGTTATTTATAGCTCAGCTATTTTCCTGCTCTTTCTATCAAATGCAGCTTCTACAGAGTGCAGGGGCAAAGGCATTTCACGGGCAAAAAATACAAAGCCTGGATTGAGAGAAGCTTCTAGCTTCGTCACCCCGTTATTCAACATCTGGAGTAACACCAGTGCGGTTTTACCAGGCACCAGCCCAGGCCACCTGAGAAATCGCAGCCTTATCCCGAAGACAGCGTAACGCGCGGTCTTATTCCCCTCAAGGACTCGAATGGACACGATACGATGATAACGAGATGGGCTCCTCCTGCATCCTTATGCTCAGGGACGCCGGTCAGGGACATCTCAGAGGAGGCTTAAGAGAAAACCGCGGTACGTGCGATGCTGTCGGGTCCTGCTGCGAGAGCGGGGATGCTCCAGCTGGACCCAGCTACCTGGGGACAAGCCAGCAAGGACGTTAACTGTTCGGGCACATCTTCCCGCAGATCAGCAGGACACGTGCTCCTGGACCTCCCCAGCCTGGGCGAGCTCCCTCCTCGCTGCACTTCCCCGCCTGTGCCATTGGAGGACACACGCCTGCAGCTATGGAGGCACGACCCAGACTTTCCAGAGGGTCCCTTTCCTCAGCATTCAGTGACATCTCTGCTAACGACTACACAGCAATTAGCCAAAAGCCCGTGATTGCCTCCCGGCAGGATCTCTACCAGGTATCCTCCACCTCCTCGCACGCTGTGCCTGGCCACACCAAAACCTGCTGTTTTCTTTGGCCAGCGCTGTCTGTATTTATTCTGCAGAGCTATGACAAATGCTTTTGGTGTTCACGTGGTCACCACATGGCCTTCCATCACCACAACCAACTCTGCAACTGCCAGGGACTTTCCTGCGGGCTCCGAGGTTCCTGTTCCCACCATGGGTGAGCAGCTCCTTCCCACTGCCCCCACCCAGCACCCAGGCAAAGCCTCCCCTTACCTTGCCATCCTTCTCACGTGCCTTTTCTCCTTCCATTCATCCTCGTCCTCAAAACGGGCCTTACCCCTGTCACGCATCGTCCCAGGCAGGCGTCCGTTGCACCTCTGCAAGAGGAAGAGGAGGAGCGGTCCTGGGCTGCTCACAGACATCGGCTGCTCACAGCGAGGTGGCTTTGGAGGGCTCAGAGATGCTGCGACTCCGCTGTCAACACGCATCGCACTTGCACGCAGGCCACTGAGTTGCATATAAGCCCCACAGCTCAGCACCTCGCTATATTCCCCCCTGCCTCAAACGAAACAGCCCGATCGCTCACTGCAGTTGAGGGCTGCTGACCCCTGGGGACGCACGGGGGACGCGTGGCCGGTGACGGACATGTTTGCATGTGTTCATCCAGCCACAGCCCGTAGATGGGGAAGACCAGCCCAGCCCCAAGCTCAGGCTCCGTGGCAGCAGGAACAGGGCAGCCTTGGGGGGGGACAGAGCAAACCCAGCCGTGGTGATGCCCACCAACAGCATCTACCCCATGGCATAGAGACAGGGAGAAAACAGCTATAGGAAAAGAAACACTGTCAGAAAGGAAAGGCGAAGGGGAGGAGACGGGACCAGCAACAACCTCGTGACCTTTATTTCCTTCTCCCAAGCACACGTGTCCCTGGGGACACCAGGCTGGGGACCCTCTCACGCATGGGTGGATAATGAGTCCCAGACCAGTTCCTTCCCTCAGCAGCCACAGCACGCTGCGATGCTTGCTGAGATTTGTTCCTCCTGAATTTCAGTCTGTTTTGCTGGACATCAAGGACAGCCACCAAGCACTGTCCCCCTGCCTACCTGGCACAGATCTGCAGGAACATGACCAGCGGTAACCAAAAAAGAAAGAAAAAAGAAGCACCCGCAAAGTGCCTGCGGTGATTTCACAGACGTTTCTCAGAAAGAGCCAGCGGCACACAAGAAATACTCTTTTCCGTGGCTCCGCTGTGATTAAAGACAAAAGCGTCATCTAATTAATTTGCAGCCCAGAAGGCCAACCCTATCCTGGGCCGTGTCAAAAGCAGCGTGGCCAGCAGGTCGAGGGAGGGGAT
>VYZW01054850.1:0-32518 GCA_013401315.1 Balaeniceps rex
GTGTGCTAGCTTTGTGGAATTACCCCCTAGCACCCATCTCTGTGCAGAAATGAAATTAAATAATATCTTGTCTCAGTGTGTGTGGAGATTGGCTTATTGCACACTGGGTAAATGAGCCCTATTTAGGACAACACTCCCACTGCAGGCACCCCCCAAGCGAAGGCTGCAGCACCAACTCACCGTCCCCTGGCACCTGAGTCTGTGTGGGAGAGTTGCAAGGAATGTCCTAACCCCAGGGAAAGCCATTACTCCGAGAGATCAGAGCACGAGACAGGGAAACGAGCTGTGGCATTTCTACTGCCCGCAGAGCTGCCAGCTTTTTGGGGTCCCACTGTTTCTCCTCCAGCAACTGCACTTCTTCCCTTCCCAAAATGGTGCTTCCCAGCAAGCAGCTGGAAAAGGGTATCGACAGGGCATGAGCACGCACAGGGCTTTGAACAGGAGAGCTGAAATGAAGATCCAAACCCAGAAACCCACCTAGCAACAGAACACAAAAGAACTGAACGGGAAACAGAGGGAAGTCCCTGGCCTGGGGGAGCCCTGAGGGCCAGGGGAGCGGCAGGGCAGGGAGCTGCTCCCCAGCCCAGCCGCTCCTCTGGGCTCTCAGCTGGGAGCGCTCACAGATCTGCTACGCAGCAAACTCACATTTACTTTCCTGCTCTTCTGGACTCGCCCCAAGCTGCAAGCTCCTGGCCGCCTAATTCAGCGTGTCCAAAAAGACGGAAAGCGAGGCATCTGCATGAGGCTTTTTCCCAGCACGGATCAGTTCAACACCCAGACAGCGTCAGATGCGGGTTCCCACTAATCCCACCTCTGTAAAGCTGCAGCAGTGGGCCAGGGCAGGCTGGCTACCCAGCCTTGGCTCAGGGCTTGAGTCCAAAAGCCCGGTATGAGAGAGAAGTCAGAGGTCTCCCCAGGGCCGGAGTGCTCCTTGCACACACCCTTCTGTGCTACTGACATCTTAAAAATATTGTGTAGGAACTTGTTTAGTCATGGGCCACAGAGACCGCCAACGGCCAGTCTGCACCTCCTTCGGGCACGGCCAACCTGTGCTGGGCAGCACAAAGCATGGAGGGAACATGACGGCAGATTATTTAGGGGTCAAACATTTTCCAGATTTTATTTTTCCCCTAAACCCCCCAGGTACTAAGTTTGTGTTTCTTCTCAAAAATAGGAACAGGAACAACAGCTGGACCACTGCCTGCCCCAAACATCAGACCTTCCCACCCAGCCCCAGCCACGCTCGGGCATGTCTGCGCCCGGGTACATGACACCCCGGGGAACACAGCTCCCATGTCAACCTGGAAAGCAGGTGATCAGGAAGGAGTTTCTCATTCTAAGCAACAACTTTAGCAGCTCCCATTTGAAGATAATTAAATGGATGTTCAAGAGAAAGAGCCCAAGGTTTCCTCACAAGGGGAGTCAGAAACAGCTGGCTGCACCGACACGGCGTGAGCCAGTACTTCGATCTCCCTGTTGAACAGAAACAAGGCCCTGGGCAGCAGACACTTACCAGCGTCCAAAGGACGTAGATTGTGAAAAGTGCTATAGTTAGTGCTATGAGTCCGATGGCCTCCAGTCTGCTGTTGAACTGCAAATGATCCTGGGCTCCGCGCAGACACAGCCAGCCAGAGATCGCTGCCAGGGGAGTAATGAACAGGAAACACACCATGTCGCAGAAAAGGGTCCTCTTCTCATTGCGGGGACCGGGATCCTTCAGCCACTGCAGGAAGGAGGGGAGAAAGGGCATTAGTCAGCGGCACACAGAGCACACATCGCGCTAGCAAAACAGAACTGCTATGCTGAGAAGTTCTCACATGCTCTCCATGCTCTGTACAAACCTGGTGCATACACTTAACTCACATAAACCTTCACAAAAATAGAGCTAGAGAGTGTCAAGTATATTTTTAACAACCAACAAGGGAAAAGGAAGAGATAACTGAAGAATACGTGCAGTGGAAGGCAGTAATAAATACAGGAGCTGCCTGCGCTCTTCACTGGAGTAGCGAGGAGCAGGCAGCAGCTGGCAGAAAGACGGAGGTCGGTTCAGTAAAGCCTGGCTTAGTAAAGATCCGACAGGTCTTGGACTGAGCTTCAATAGAGATATATCCAGGACTCTGCAACCGGTGTAGGGGCTATGGGAAACTGGGGCATTGAGGTCTGTGGCCAGGCCAGGCCATAAGGGCAGCTGTCCCAAATCCGGACCTCTGGTTCCTTTTGGAGAATCGTAGCATTTTAGAGTTTCGCTCCCAATTTAAATCAAATCTGAAATGCCCAGATCCACCTGAGAGACCGTGCAAGACAGCTCTGCAGAAGGAGTGCTCTCAAGGGTACAGCACTGTCCTCAGGGCTTGAGCAGCGGCAGTGCTGCTCACCGGGGAGCCCAGCACCCAACCAGGGCCATCAGTGGGGAATGCAAACACCCACACTCCCAGTATTTTCACTGAGGTGATGACAGAGAGGAAAAAAGCGTATCACTTCAGCAACTAAGAAGCCAAGACTAGAGAAAAAGAAATAGAAAAGCAAAAAGAAAGCGAGTAACTAGCAGAAAGCTTTGCACCTGAGCAGACAAAGCAGGACAGCAGCCAAGGGGCCACGGCGTTGTGCTGGCTGCAGCGGAGGAGGTAACACAAACCTGTTTTCTTTTACAGAACAACCCATGCCCAACTCTGCATCTTTCTCACAGAGAAAGCCGTTGACCATTTCTAAAGAGAAAGCGGCACAACTGTCAGGTGAGGAGGGACGCAGAGCTCGGCTGGCTGGGGGAAGATCCCCCATTGCTTTCTCCCAGATCTCAGTGGATCACAAATGACCATGAAGGGATGAGGCATGATCACACAGATGCTGAAAACACCACCTTCATGACTGCAAAATCCCGAAGACCTTTCCACTGCTGGTGGCCATCCGCTGGCAGGAGTTACAGGCAGGAGACCTGCCAGGACCAGGACAGAGCCAATTCTGGCGTATTCCTTTCCATTTCAGGCTTGCTTTCTTGCCTCCCAGGCAGTAAGTGATCCACCGTGGTGGAGGTTACTGCACTTTGCTCTGTTACCAAGAGGCTTTGCAAGCGCTTCTCTCTTGCAGCTCTCAAAAATTAGCAGGTTGCAGAACAAATGCAGCTCTGTTGCAGGCAGGTTTCCCTCAACAGGTGATCTCTAAACGTTCACTACTTTTAGGAGTCCCAGCTTGCTTCCAGTGTGGGTTCATTTTAGATACTTGACTTTGACAACAGCAATTGTTCTAGTTTTCCTGGGATTATGCTATTTTCAGCCTTTCCTCTCCTAGAATAGCAAGCAGCTGTGGTTCCTACCAATACCCAGAGTTGTTGCAGCACATTTTTACTGCGAGTTCTGTATGCTGGGCTGCCAGATCCTTCCTTCTTTTCTGTACGAGGATGACTCGTCTCATTCAGGATTATTTTTCCTCAAAAAAAAAAATAATTGGAGAACCTGATCAAAAAGGCAGAGTCAGAGCAGGGAAGGGAATATGCTCAAGGCAGCCAGGGCCAGGCAAGCACGTCCTACTGCCAGACTTGGAGTAGGGTGCCCACTTTTGAACAGGCAGCATGAAACGGGACCCATCTGAGAACTATGCACACAAAGCTCCTTCCCTACAGGGGAAACCATGGTTTAAATAGCAATACAGAAGGGGTGGTGGCAGGTTTGCAAGAAATTAATGAGACCAAGCCGCTCAAAACAGCACAGGTAACTTGAGGACATGGCTGGCCAGAAAGACAAGCAGAAAGTGTTGGCCCAGAAGGGGAGCATGGAAGGGTGCACACAAGTTATTGCAGATTTAACTACAGAGAGAGTCTAACGTGAGGGATGTACAGCAAGACACAGCAGAGGGGTGAGGACAGGATGAAAAGTGCAGACAACTTTTGTTGAAATGGGAAAGAGAAGGGGGAGATGGCAAATTGGGGCAAGGGACAGCAACGTGGCTGGGGTAGTCAGAGCCACGGTAGCAGCATGCTCTGCAGACACCTGAAGCATCTGAGAGACCCAAACAGAGCAAGAACAAGCAAAGCTAGAGAGCAAGCTGGGAGCCGAAGAACGCAGATAGATCTGAGAACCAAGTAACGCTCCTGCAATAACAGAGGACAAGTCAGAAGCATTTTTAAAGCCATTCTGAGCACGACTTGATGGCCAGACAGCCAGAAGGAAATTTCAGAGCAGCCACAACTGTGGTTTGGACAGGAGGAGCTCGGAGAAGGGAAGCAGACCTGCAAGTCACCCCTTGCGTGGCTCTGCAGAAGAGATTAGCGGTGATGAGCTGCGTGGGGAAGATAAGGACCACACACACAGTCCTGAGCAACCCGAGGCAGAAGCGAGGGTGGACGGCAACTCACCGAGGCAGTAAAGCTGCTCCTACAAACAGTGCATTGGCAGCCCCATCGTTCAAACCCCCGGCCGTGCACCTGGGTTCCCCTACTCCCACCAGCACAGGGCTGCCCCGGCTACACAGCACTCAGGCGAATGCTGAATTATGCTGAATTATGTGCTACGCTAGCTACTAGGAAGAAAATTAACTCTCTCCCAGCTGAAACCAGGACACCCCGCCTGGACATCCCTCTAGCAGCAATCCCAGAGCACCCCATCCCCCATAAGGCAACATCTTGGGTCACTTTTAACCTTCATGCAATAAGAAACTCAGGGACTGAAGGCAGATAGGTATTTTACTGCATCTTATTCTATTTCTATTCCTTGTGACCTTTGAAACTCCTTCCTCCCTAAGATGGGAGCCAAACATGTAAAGGCAGGAAGCAAATTAATTTCCTTTTGAAGTAGTTGATTTACTCTGCCAATATGCACTGACACAGTAAAAAAAGAATATAATAAGCCACCCTAAGGGCGCAGGGTTTCTGGCACAGCAGTACGTAAGTACATACGGGACTTAAAATAAACCTTGCAAACAATCCAAAAAGCGGTCAGTCAGATTAAACAATTTTTGTAGGGAAAATTATCAAGTAAACATGGGAAAGCAACAAAAGCACAACTTGGTCTTCTTCCAGGCCAAGTCCAGAAACAATTGCTTCCATGCTGCAATCACATGTGAGACTAAAGGGAAAGAGCTACCTCTTTCTGCTTGCTGCCCACTTGGGCTATGATCTGGGCCCCAGACCACCCTGCTGGAAACAACCTCTCTCTGCTTGTGTGACAAGAAGTTATTCCGGGTACAGCCATATTTCTTTGTCCTCCAAGCACGATCCTGAGGCTTTCCCAGATGTTCTTTCTACTGGGATCAGCAGGGTAGAAAGGAAGGAAGGAAGGAAGCTCATTTCTTGGACCCAAGCCAGGGCTACAGGATGATGAGTATCTGATCTTTGGGTGTTGCAGTGCCCATGAAACTAGCTAGGGTGAGCCCCGGGTGATGGAAGGCAGGGGGAGGGCATAGAGAAAAAGGCACCAGAACATCATCAGCTCTTCTGGAAGCCAAGAGCAGAGCTCTAAGTGTAACAGAGCAGTCTCCCAGACAGTCCATCTCAGCATCTGCTACTCCGCATGTCTCGGAGCTTGGCTGCATTTTGCCACTTGGGACCAAGGGGAATGGACTGATGAGGGACTGTCCCAGCAGTGCTCAGCACCTTGCAGTCTTTCTGGGGGCTTATAAATGGGTGTTTTAGAATAAGCTTTAATTGATTTTTACAGCTCACTTACTTTGTGTTGCAAAATGTACATGGCTGTGAGCTACGAGGCCCTGCAGCATTCACGCGCCAGCCGACGCCAGTCCCATGCCAAGTAGGACCAGCGCAGTGCGGTACCAGCACCAGCGGGACCAGCAGTCTCCAGCCAGCACATGCTCGGGTCTCCCTCAGCCTCCCAGCTGGACCACCCGCTCCGGTGAGCACCGTTCAGGACCAGCGTGACCTGCCGATCTCACCAGCTGACCCTGCCACAAAGTTCCCCATGTGCTTCCCAGCTACGGTATGATGCAAGCCACAGCAACAACAGGAGTATTTGGCTGTGTAAAGCCTGCTGTGTTACAAAACATCCCGTGTCCTTTCTGTCCACCAAACAGTTAGCCTGTGGCTGCTCAGGCGCCTGTTGATCTTCCTTTTGCTGTTGACCTGGTGCCTGGCTATGTAAAGCCAGAAAGAAAAACATGACCTTGATTCACAGCAGCACAATTAGCCCTGTCCCTGCCCTGAGAAACACGTCAAATCAAAAAATGCAGCTTCAGAAGAGGGACTGTCACATCCCTTCTCTGGGCATCCACCAAAACCTCCTTGCAGGCCACCAAGCTCCATGGGCAGCCCCAGCAGGATGGTCCTGTTTGCTTTACCAAGGTGGGGAGGGACGTTTTCTGACAGAGTACCCAGAATTCAGGAAGCCAAGACCCAGAAACACCCCTAGCCCTGAAAGCAGAGCAGTTAAATGCTGCAAAACAAAGTTGCCCCTCCTCATCCTCATTTCCCCACTGCGCAACTGCCTGCCATCGATGCTCCACAAACCTCAACAAGCTGAATCTCTCTTTGTACAGGCATGAGAGCCTTCCCGACGCACTCAGCCCAGCTCCATCCACCGGGAAGCACAGGGCACCGGGCTGACCCAAGGAGAGCAAGAGCTGCAGGAGCGCTAGAAACGGTGGACAGGAGAGGAACCGACCCAAGCAACACTGCAGGTCACCAGGACACGTTCCTACACAGCAGCGGGTGCTTCTGTGGTTGGTGTCACCATGGGAAATGCCGCACCACAACGTGCACAAATATGAGAACACAGCACCACCAGCAGCTGCACCCCAGAGAAACCCCACTGGCAGCAGGCCCTCTAGATCCTCAGGGCACAGACAGGGCTGGACAAAGTGGTGAAGAGGGACATGTAGGGAAGACACCAGCACTGGCAAGTGCCAAGAGTGCAGGGATGAAGTATTTCCAGTTTTAGCCTCACATTCCAGGTTTGCAGAGCAGTGCCAGGGACTGCACAGAGAAATACGAAGAGGATCTAGGGTGGGATCCGAGAAGAGCATCTCCAGACTGCAAATGCAAGCAAAGAGAGAAAGGAAAAGATGAGAGAGGAATGGGACTCAGCCGGAGCCAAGAGTGATTTGTTTTTCACTAGATACAGGAGCCTAATGTATGTCTGCACTGAGAAAGGAGAGACAAACTGGGGAAGGAGGTAGATGAGCACAGAGGAGGCAGAGAACGGTGCAGTGAGTTCAGCAGAGGAGTTCAAGCAAAGCAAAGAAAAAAAAGTCTGCCTGCGAGGAAGATAAGGCTGGAGGAAGGGTGGGGGAGAGTTTACGTCACATCTCAGTTCTCTGAACTGGAGGGGGGGGGGCAGCAATCGCTGCACCAGGCGCTGCACCCAGAGGCAAAATCTCTTTTGCTAGTAACGTAAGAAGGAGTAATAAGAATATCACTATTGCTCCCTGCAAACCTCACTTTGCTCGTACTGGAGACATCCCAGCAGCATCTCCCATGGCTATGGAGGTATGGGAGACTGAGCAGAAAGACTGCACGTGGTAGACCCACGGAAGGTGTCCCATACTCCAGCGTGACCCAAACAGCCAAGCAAACATCTCTGAGAATTTCAAACACGCTTTGTGGCAGGCGACAGTTGTGTTTGGAAGTCGTACTTTCCTATGACACACGCCAAAAAAAAAAAATCCACTGACCTATATAAAATATCCAGCTTAAGTGAACCAAAAGTATTAGCAGTCAGTAAAAAATAAACATCTTTTAATCAAAATTGCATAATAAAACACAAAGAAAAAAGAGTAGGAGCAAAAAACTGGCAGTCTTCCGTACTGCGTACTACCCTTGGAAGGAGCTGTTTTGCAGAGGCTTAGGGACACGCAGGTATTACTAAAGCTGCCATTTTTAAATAAAGCACGCTAACACACGTATTGCAGAAAAGCACCAGCACTGAAGACATGGAAGCAGAATTTTTTTGCGGCTCCACCATGAGACCTGCTTGCAAGGACAGAAATACGGGAACAAAGGGTGTGGCTAAACTGCTCCAGTGGTGACTGATTCACCAGAGAAATCTTTTTTGGAATTAGTGAGCTGTCTCAAATGAGTTTTGCTTTAGTAAAGGTCTTAAACACTCTAGAGAAGCATTATGAACGAGTCATGCATAACACTCATTAGCTTTTACCAGCAGGATATGTTGGCTTTCGACATCCTGGTAATTTCAGCAATGCCAGAGCCTTGGCCCCAGCACTCATTCATGCCCGCTCTCAGAGCCGAGTCCTGTAACCCCTAGGTTCCTCTCCCTAGGATTTACATGATGTGTAGACAAAAATACATCCTTCCTCTTTAATGTGGACTGACATTTTGCCGGGATTAAACAGCTGCTGCTCTGACGCCTGTCCGAGCTGCCAGCCCGGGACATTTCCGCGCAGAGACCTCGGCTGCTTGGCATGGACCCACGGTGCTGATTGCCCAACACCGGGATTGCGCCGGGCCAAGCAGGCAGTGCCTGTCCGATGGGCGATGCAGGCCAAAGGAGATGGGAAACCAAAGCTGACTCGCAGCACAGGCAGATGGCCTGAAACAAGAGCCTCTGGGGTGGTGTTTCCCATTTAGAAACACTCAGAGGGGGCAAAATTAACAATAGGTTAAAGTGGAAACGCTTCACAAGCAGTTAATGAATTGAAAAGAGAAATGAGAGGGTCAGTGCCACAGCAAAATACACAAAACAAGGTGGCCATGGAAAGGAAATACTTTTGCTGGTAACCTGGGAAAGCAAAGAGGGCAAATGGCCAGGCGTGGGCTCAGGTACACAAACCACGGACCCACCCGTGCTCCCACCTCGCTCTGCGGGCAGCGGGCTGCAGCCACGGAGAAGACCAGGAGCCGTGCAGAAGTGCCGCGCTTGCTTGTGGCTATAGAAACAAAGCCACAGCATCACCCTTGATAACGTTTTCTAGAAATACACGACGCATCCAATACAGTACCAAATGTCTCAATTTGTGCAGTTCTGCCTGAAATCCTAGAGGACAAATCATCTTCAGCGGGGAGAGCACTTTGTAAGAGAAAATAGGTTTGTGATGGTTTTAGCCACAGACCAAAGAAAGGAGTTTACGTGGAAGGGAGAACACTAAGAGGGGGGAATATTTAGACTCGTACAACGAACTGCCTGTAACAGCACTTAACCTTGGTTCTCCTAGAGCCAGAAAAAGGCAGGCGCCTCCAGACAAGTTGACCCATCCTAACTTAGGTTTCTAAGGAGGCAGGAATTAATTGATCGCAAGAGGCATTTCCTTCTCTCCATAGACTACAGGACTCTAAAAAACAAGGTTTGGCTGAGGCAAACTTAAGGTGTAAAAAGTTAGGGCAAATAAACCCAACCCTGCCTAGAGAGCTGTGTGACCATCCGTGGCCTGGGAGAAAGAGCTGTCTAGACTGAAGCAGTACTTCATTTCCGAAGGCCTGTGCTCCTTCTTCTGCAATGCTCTGGACAGCAAAGATACAGATGTTTCCTGAAGATGAATCCCAGGCAGCAACTGCATTTTCTATGCTTAATGTTATTGGAACAAAGAAGAAACTACCTGTTCCAGGAAAGCTGTATGCACTGCAACGTACGGTTTGAACATTTCATCTAAATATCTGCTGCTGAAGTTTTCCAGGTAACACAGAAATGTATTTTGCACTTTTTGACTATGCCAGCCATGCTGGCTAGAGTCTCATCGATTCAGATCACTTCCCTGTACACATATGGATGCACACTAAACTAACATTGACGTAGGAAAGTCAAGTACTGGTAAACCATCCCTCTCCAAGGCTTGGCCATCTCGTTCTCTGCTCGGGACAGAGAACTGCTGCTCCTCACTCGAGAGCCCCAGCCCACAACCCTCTTGTGCTGGAGACCATTTCAGAGAGCCAAGCAGAAGCCGCTCTGTCCGGCACCGGCGTGGCAGCATCCTGCACCTCTGGCTGCAGATCCTTCCTGGGACTGCAGTTCAACTCTCCATCTTCAGCTGCAGTGGTTCAAAACGTGCCCCCAAAAAAGCACTCAGCCCATCAATCTCACAGCCTAACAGTTAACAAAAGCCTTCCGTGTTTTTTTTTTTCAGCTTTCAACCAGCTTCTTAGTTAAAAAATAACTGAACTAGGCTGAACTGCAGCAGATATCCTCCCCGCACCCATGGGCCAGCCTGTGGCTGCCAGAGCTGGCTCCAGGCTCAGACGAGTCCCCCACTCCTGGTTCAGAGATCAGGCACACTGGCAGCAAACACTGTTACTATTTTTACATTGAACAGACCACAACATAAATAAACGGCTGTTTAAAGAAAATAAAAATCCAATTCTACTAAAAAATTCTCTTTAATCCATGCTGAACAAGGCTGTTGTCTTCCCTCCCTAAAGGAGACTGCAAAATTAAATTACTGTTTGTGAAGTGTTCAGATATCACAGCAATAAGCACCCCAGAGAAGCCCATGGGGAAATGAATAATTTTGTCTTGTGAGCAGGGATACAAGAGCACACAGCACAGCAGGATAAACAAAGTCAGCTAGTGGGCATCTTTCACCCATGCAACCTGGAAAACGCAGTCCGGGACCGCACAGAGACCACACTGTAATGCAGATATCCAAGAGGACTGAAGTAGAAACTAAGGCAATTTTGGCTGTGGTATTTCCTGACTTTCAAGAACTTTCTGCAACTTCCGCAGAAGCATTTTAACTCGACCATGCAGCTTCCCCTCCAATCCACAGTCAGCGCTCAGCCTCTCTCCTTCTGAAGACTCTTCAAGCTGTGCTGACCAGTGACCACCGCAGCCACTACGAGCAGCTCGAAGTCTCCCCAGGTTGGAAAGGTAGGACACAGCAGAGCAAACAGCAAGAGCTAGCTGCTTTCTCCTCTGAGGACCAACATCAGCAGGCAGCATGTCACCTCATTCTCTTGTGGGTTTCATGGTGGCTACGTGACAGAAGAGAGCTAGGATGCCTGGATACCCTTTCACACCTGGGACAGACCCTTTTATCAACACCACTGCCATAAAGCATGCTCCCGCATCATTCCCAGTCCTACTCTCCATCCCATTTATCCTCCTCTGCTCACTGATTTCTATTTTGACTTCCCAGTTTTACTTGGTGAACAGCGGATTTTTATCAGAGCTACTAAACAGCACACTCGCACACGAACATCACTTCCCCGAAAGTTTCAAAATGCTCCCCACCCCTCCCCGCAGCAAAGGAGCCAAGAACTTCTCAGATAAGAAGGCTGAGGGAACCATGTCATTTTTAAATGACTAAGCAGCCTCTTTCCCCAGGCCTGTTCTCAGAAACAGATGAACAACTTGGGGATGACACTTCCCAAAAAGTATCTGGTGAAGAGTTTCAGCCCAATCTGGTGTGGGGATGAGATTACACCAGACTGCAGACAGAGGATATTAATGGAAAGCGCCAGCAAGCTGGCAAAGCTGTATCAGCTCTTTCAGAAGGGCTCTGCACCAAGGGCAGAGCCTCTGCTAACAGCAGGCGCACTTCTGAAAGCGGCCAGGTTCTGTAAGTTGGCCTTTAAGTGAAACAAAAAGCCCAAGCAAACATCACATGGCAAAGTGGACTCCTCGTCAATACTTCTGACGAGCAGAGATTTGGGTGGTGCAGAAGCTCGGAGCGGTTGTAACAACTCCCAAGGAAAACGAGAAACTGAACTCCAGGACATTTTCCCCAGACTCCAGGCAGGGATCAGAGCATTTTACAGCGTGGTGGAAGAAGTACAACAAAAACAGGAGGTCTTTCCAGCCAGGTGAGCCACTTCACTCTAGCAGAGCGCTCCATGACATGCCAGGTACGCAGTGCACGTGCCGATCGGCTGAACCGTGTCGTACGGAGACCCGGCACGCCTGCGTCCCTCAGCCACAGCACATGCGCTGCTCAGCGTGGCTCGTACCAGACTTGCAGCACTCCACCGCACACTGGGGAAGCACTGCTGGCCCCTGGGAAAGAGCAAGAGCAGGCTGCTGCCATGGGATTTATTAAACCAAGCTACAGGCTGCTCCTCAAGCCAGGAAAAAAGCTTGCTGCCAAGGAACTGCAGGCAAGGGAATTGCTCTAGGGCTGTACGATGATGGTGGGCTGCATGTTAGACTCTGCTCTACGGCAGGGATCACTCTCGCCAGCTAACTGGTGACTTTTCATCAAGTGCTTACCAGCCTCCAAACTCACAAGGTGCTAACGGCACTTTATGCAAGCTGTTCCCCTAGCAGACACCAGAACAAGGCAGATCATCCCCTTCGCTGTGCGCACAGACAGTCCCCAAACACGAGAAGTAACAAATAATTCACATCCCAAAGCCTTTGACAGCTATCAGTAATGGCTCGAGAGGTCTCTTCCTCTCTGAAAACGCAGTGGCATTTCTTTTGCTTTTGAGGCTCATTAAATGCTGCCCACACATCACCTCTCAACGCTCACAGATTGCTTGTTGGTCCCCATACCCTTACAGGCTCCAGTTCAGAGGGGCTCTTCACAGATTTCTACAGGAATTAAAATTTGATTGTCCCACACTGCTCACTCATCCATCTTGGAGTACAGACAAGAAGGTGCACAGAGGACCCATGACTTCCCTGTCGCAGCGTCCCGGCAAGCTCCTCTTGCCTGCTGCAGGCACAGACCTCGGTATCAGAGGAGAAACTCCTCCAATGTACACTGGTCTTTGAGCTTTTATTCAAGTATGCAGTTTTCTAAGCCTGTACTTGTTATGAGGTGCTACAGCATCTGTGAACTATGGCTAAACACACTTCCACATGTTTGTTTCTGGGCATGAATATTTTACTAGCTCTTAAGCCAAAACATCTGAAACCTGCACTCAAAATTTTGGCCCGCATAAGCCCTAGCAAGCTCACTATTACTGGGCTCGCCTGCAGTGCGTCCTCAAAGCTCAAAGTGTCCTCAAAGCCAAGATATGGCCCTTCCCAAATGTTTTAAAGCAGTGTTTTTCAAACTCTGAAACAACCATTTGAGAGGTTTTAGTCAAAGAGCCATTTTATATGTTTTAGCAGCTGGGAGGAAAGTGATAAGACTCAGCACTAACCACTGACGTAATGCTCTTTTACAAACTGCTTTGCTAAATACATGGTTTGGTTTAGCACTGTAGTCCAAAGCCTTCTCCTGTCTGGGGCTGTCAAGTCGACGACAGTCAGCTGTGAATTAAACAATCATTAAAACTGAATATCAATTTTGCAAACTGGAACCTGAATGCTTCCCCAGTTGGGGGGCTCTTTTCCCCTTCAAGGCTCGCTGGGCACTCAGAGGAGATGGGAGTGTGGGAAGGAGAGCTGGGGACTGCGGGAAGGAGGAGGGAGCAGGTACCGTTTCCAAAGGCAGGTGGGAAGGGAAAGGAAATAACTTCTAGAATTGATGGGAATGGAAACAGAGATGGGAAAAGCAACTTAGAATTTCGATTGTGACTCAGTTTTAATCTAACTGATGGAGCAAGGGGAAGGAGAGAGCGGACAAGAGCAGTCACAGTTACAAACCAGAATTAACCCCCGCCTCCCCACATATACACTTCTGGTGGCAGGCACCGACAAACCTCCGACGGCTGGCAGGTAACAGGAGTCTGTTGTTAAGAATCAGCTCACAGACCTCCTCCTGCAGCCTCACTGACAACAGTGCAGCAGGAGCAGCACTGCTTTGCATTGGTTTGAAATGCTATCAACAGGAAAAGTAACTTTTGAAACAAGAAAATAGAGTTAGGTGCCATAGTCCAAACACAGCTAGGGAGGCACATGATGAAAAACCCTGCAGGGACAGAGTGCATGCCAAGAAGTCGAATATTTGCAGTGGCGGCTCCAGATGACGCTTTCCCACTTCTCCTGTTGCTGATGGCTGCAGGACTGGGGGGGCTCCCAAAATTATTAACTGTAACTCCCCACCTGCACGGATGCTTCTCTGCAGTTGCACATTGTGTTGAATAAACACCCAAGCCCAACCTAGCAGCAAGCTGACCCAGGCAAGAGCTTGCCTGCAGTTTCACAGGCAGTAAATGGGATCTGAATGGGATGTGGGCAGCAAGGGCTGCAGGACCTTGCTTTGACCTTCCAGGTTGGACCTCAGGTGTGCCACCAACACCCTCCCACGTGGTCCTGCAGCACCGTCAGAAACAGCAGCCATATCAACATCGCCTGCTCACCTGCCAACACAACTCCACATATTTAGACAGATTAAACAGTCTTCTAAAACAAACCGTTACAGCCTTTTCTACTGTAACTCACTGATTTACTTATTCCTCTCTGGGGATGTACACTTGAATTCTGAGGTCAGAAGATGGCCTAGTCCAAGCTGCCCTTGTTCCCCACATGCAAAGGGCTTCATTACAGGCAGCTGCTATAAACTTCAGGGACTAAAGGAAGTCTGAAATGCATGCACAGCAGACCGCCTAAACAGGGGAATGAAGAGAGCCTTGTGATAAAAAAAACCCAAACCAAACCAAAACCAACCCACCAACCAGAGCCTGGATTGTACCTTCCAACTCTGGGAGGCTGATGGACCCATCAGGAACCTGGTCCCCCTACCGTCAAGGCAAAGAGTAATGTAAGGACTGGCTGAGCCATGTCCTGCTTTCTCCTTCAACTGGGGGGAACCCAGGGCAGCGGCAAGGCACCACAGCTCAGCAGGAAGGAGCAAGACCCAAAGGCTTTGAAGCACACGTCAGTATTAGTCAAGGGAGGATGGGTCTTTTATGAACAGTATCAGCAATCGCCACATCTCACTTTTCAGAGCAGAACATGGCAAGGGAGTCACATGCAAGAGCGCTGCACTAATGCAACACTGTGAGATAAGATTAAAACTAACAGGAAAAAAGAATATTTCTGAGAACTTCATATTTTTGTCAGTTGTGTGGTGACCTCTGCGTCTCGATGCTCACGCATTAAAGTATATCTACAAAAGTGCAATGTTTTCCGTAGTCCTACAGCCTGCCACTGGTGGTAGCATGTGGGTGTTCACAGGTAAGAGTTGCCCCAAACATCGCTACTGCATTTTTGCAACTACGTCACTTGGTCTGATGAGAGACTTGATCTGTCTAAACAAATTGTTCTTTCTGAGTGCTAAGGTACTGCGAGGAGGAGGAGACAGCAAGAACCACAAGGACAGTAGGGCAAATCAGTCATTTTCTCTCAAATGGTAAGGAAATAAAAGTGAAGCAGGAAGAAAGCGGTACCTCTGTCAAAGGTCTCGGTCTTCTCTCTACAACAAATTCTGTGTGGCAGAGCTCACAGTAACTTGTGTTGGAGGAGGATAACCACTTTTCCAGGCAGCTCTTGTGCACGGTGCCCAGTGTTCCTGTGCAGTCACACGGGGAAAGCAGTCCCTCCCCATTTCCACCTTCATGACAGATTCGACAGATGGGACCATCACTAAAGAGGCAGACAAACAGAATGAAATCACAGTCAGAGCAGGCAGAACGATACAGCCACATCAGAGAACGGTGTCCGATCACACCAAGCCCCAGAAGGGCGCACACACGGCAGGCAGCGCGTGGCAGAGCATGCCAGGCGCGCTGCATCTCTTCAAAGCAGCCTGCTGCAGCAAGAAACCAGTCTCAGGGAAACGCAGAGGTGCCTGGGACATTTTAGGTCAGTAAAATCTGAAAGCCGTGTTGATGAGCACCACAACACCCAAGAGGAGCTGGCACGTCAGCCTGGCCAGCTCAGCTGGCCACAGAAGGGACCGCAGCACGCGTGTCCCACAGTCTCCAGCTCTGCTCGCAGCAGTCAGAGAGGCTGACACCAGACCCGAAATCAACCCTGAAGCACTGATGCAAATCCAGAAGCCCGAAGCAAAGGCAGATGGTCTATGCTAGTCACAGCATGCCCCCAGCCACCTAGAGCCACTCAAGAGGTTTGCGGTCATAGTCGCATTTATCGGATTGCCTACCCACTCTCACCCCGCCTCGGCTCTGCATCCTGGGTTTAGCAGTAACTGCGTAAGGAACAGCCATACCTAAAGACACAACTACGCTGACCCTGGAAGCTCAGCTCTCCAAGGACACAACATATTTCATGGCAAGCAGTCACCCAGACTAAGTTCTCGGCATGCAAACCCTCTGCCCATCACGGTGCAGCAACTCACTCGGCATCCTATCTGCACACCGCCATGCAGAGAACCATTCTGCAGCATTCGGGCCTTTAACTGCTGCAGAAATGCCTTGGTGCTTCAACAACAACCACTTCTCACCCCCTCCTTGGCTAGCAGTTTCAACTACAGAATCAAATCTCTTTGATCATGCTCAAGATTTGCCCTCTTGGGACCTCGCAGAACCAGAGATGCTTACCACAGGAAGTATCAAAAGCTTTCAGAGACACTCGCAACCTTCCCCACAGGAGGCCTGCACTGCTGATCACATCTGAACCACCCATTTGTTCTCAAGATGTTCCCTCACGCCTCCAACTGGCACCGCTGACTGTGGACTATGAGTGCTACTGCTCCAGCATCCAGCCACCGTTAGCTCAGGTGTATCAGATGATATTCATGCAAGAAATTTCCATCACAAAGTAATTTTTTTTTGCACCTATGTAAACTCAGAGCATCCAGTGTCCTTCTGTAGCAAGGACTTTCTCTAGCTGCACAAAGAACCAAGTCCTTTTCACTTGAAACCTCTCATTAGTTTTGTGTGCTATCCCCTAATTCTTGTCCTGTAAAAGACAATGTTTTCCACACTCCCCAGATTTACAGACTTCCATCATAGCCTGCTCAGTCACCTCTTTCACATGCAGAAGAGTCCTAGCCTATTCAGTCATGCCTTAGACAGAAACACATCCACCCTTCCGATCAGGTTCACTACCCTTCCCTCCACCTCTTGTATTTTAAAACATCCTTTTAGAACTGCAGGGACCAGAGCTACGGTTTTCAAGATGCGGGCACACCAGAACCAGTGACTGCATTCTGTTCTTAGTTGCTTTCCTAAATCTTAGCATCTTATTTGCCTTTTGGTCACTGCTGCACGTTAACTGCCACATGCCCAAGATCTCCTTCCTCCAAACCTGTGAACGTGTATGTAAATCCTGGACTACTGTTCTTCATCTGCATGACCACACACTGAACTGCAACCATTATTTTAGCCTGCAGTCATTTCCAGTAACATTCAACTCCCTATACTCAGACATCTAGCGCCATTTTAGGTCCAAGGGCATCCCAGCTGGCGTCTGAAGGCACAGGTTTCCTAGAAGCCCTGTGCCACATCTGCCAGTCCCATAATGAGGACGTCTTGGGCTCTCTGGGAAACCTCAAATGGCTCTAGACACCGAAGTTTGCTATTCTCAGCAATTCAGTACATCTCTTCAGTGTTTGCCGTTAATCGAGATCATTTAGGAATAAAATGCTGGACAGCAGAGACCCTGGGCAGGGCTACCCTCCCTGGAGCATGAAAACGAGCCACTCACTAGTATCTCACTTCTTTCCCACCCTCCAACCAGCTATTTCTTTCACACAACACCCATTCTCTTAAATCCATAGTTGCACAGATTTGGGGGTGGGAGGGAAGGTGAGAAAGAAACACCTTTATTTCAAAGACCCTATCGCATGCCCTCTTGAAATCCAGGTGAGCTATATCAGCTATCGCCTTTTTCCACATATTGCCGACAGTACAAAAGCCACACTGATCCCATCTCACAGTTCACACTCCACTGCTATTCTGTCTGTGAAAAAAACCACCTGACTGCAAAAGAATTTGGGGGGATTGCAACACAACAGTCAGAACAAGCAATTTGCAATCTTCAAAAGCAGTAGCACTACTTCCATTAGTCCGCACAATCAGACCAAACAGAAAGCAAGAGCAAGACACAGAAACACGGAGCAAGGAAAAGGAGCGTACTGGGGAAAAAACATTGGTGGGACACAAAGGGAAGAGAAGAGCCAGCAAGAAAGTGCACATCAGCTCACTAAAGGAGAAGCAAGACTCCTTTCCTGGTGTACCACAGGAGATCTCTACCACTTCCAACTCAAGTGTTTAGCAGGTTTCATCCCAATTGGACTCTTTAATCATATTTAGGGCCGTGAAGCAATGTATACCCACTGCACCATCCCCTTCTCTCTGCTAAACATCACTGGTGAACCACTGACCCTTGTTCTCTCCTCATTTTCACATGCCCTTTATTCAGGGGACTTCTTCAGCTGGGATAATCCCTGCAACAGGAGTCTGGAGAGGTGGTGGGAACTCCATTTTCAGAGGTACGGAAAACAAGGCTCTGAGCAGTCTGATCCCACTCTGAAGTTGGCCTTGCTCTGAAAGGAGGCTGGACCAGATGTCCTCCAGAATTCCCCTCCAATCTGAATTATTTGATGATTCTGTAACCTTTGTTGCCATAAAGCTCAGCGCTGTATCAGAACGACAAAATTACAGTCCGCTCACACAGCCTTAGTGACAGGGACAGACCAAAAAAACCCCTAAGCCTCCAGTGCTCTCATGCATCTGTTATTTCCTAAGAAAAGCATCTGTAAGATATTTCATCCATTCTCTTCCTGTTTGAGAAGTTTCATATTTCTAGCACATTAATATAACCTTGGCTACCAATAAACAATCCAGAAGGAAAAAATTTGCTGACAGTGCGAGAGAAAAAAATTCTTATCAGACTCCATTTTCCTTCCTTCCTATCCAGAGGGGGAGGGGGCCTGGTCACCGATACACCCTCAAACACAGTTTTCCAGCAGGCTGTAGAGACTGTATCACTAATTCAACCTTCCAGTACAGTCACGCTGCTCCTGGCTTCGCTTTGCTAAGTGCTGGTGACAAGCAAGAGACTGAAACCCAGCACCACCAAAATGAATGAACTGGTGTCCTGTGAAGACAGTCACAATCCTGTTGGTTTTTTTTTAACTTGTAGTCCCAGGCAGCTTCCCCACCCGATTTTTACACCTCCGCAAGTTTTAAGGGGTTGCACAACTTCTCACCCAGCCTATCTGTTGTCAGAGAGCAAGCTCAGTTCCCCTTGCATTTTTATTAACCTGTTCCAGGTTTGCTAGAAATAGCGATTACGTTTGCCTCAGTTCTCATCTAGCTTTCCTGCTTTCCTCCCCCATGTCTGCAGTCACCACTTTCACACCTCATCAACGTTAGGCCAAATTCACTGAAAAAAAAAAATAACAGCTGTTCAGACAGGATTTGAGCAACAAAATGTGACTGGTCTCACTAGCTGGACTGAACAATGCTGCCAAGTGTCCTCTGCTCTGGAAGCTGCCCAAAATACGTGGTAAGAAGTCACATCAGGAAGAGTCTGAGCAAGCGAAGCTGCCACACGTCCCCTCTAGCAATAGCTGGACACTGCAGTTCCTGCAACACAAACACCCTCCTCTCCCCGGGGCTGAAAAGGGACACCGCACCTTTACTCCACAACCACCTTGGAACAGGGGCTGTACTCCATTTTCAACCCTTTAATCATCTCCATGAACAGCACGCTGCCCTTGCTAACATGGCGTCCCACCTTCACTGCTGCTCAGTAAGGACTTGGCAGAGGCACACGGCAAGAGGCCGCCTGTGCCGTCTCATGCTGGAGCGGCCGCAGGCCTGGGGGGTTTTGATGAACACGCGAGTCCCAATCCACCAGCACATGTGACCAGCGTGAGCTCCCGCAAAGAGAGCGCAGGCCTGGGAAGCACCTGGCTAACGAGGATTTGCACTCAATATTAGCGCCTTGGCGAACTCCATCACAAACAAGACTTTGTTGTCTCCCTCTACCCCTAGAGCCACAAAAAAAAGGGGAAAAAAGCCCACATGCAGTCATCCCAAGCCCCTTCACTGAAGCAGCCTCACCTCTGTGTGCCCAGCGCCTTGATCACCGTGGAGAGGAGCCGTCCATCCTTGGCGGTGACCTGCGTGACGTACTGTGGGCGACCAATGTCGGAGTCCTCCACCGACTTGGAAAGGGCGGCGCTTCCTGGGCAGTCACACAGGGAGCCGGGGAGGTGGCAGCAGTCGCCCGTCGTCATGGCAGCTCTGGGCCCCTCTGCCCCGGGGACCGGCACCGGTGGCACGGAGACCTGCGGGAATGGCACCGTGGTGAGAGCTGGGTACCGCAGGGCCCCCTCGCCACCCTCGTCCACCCCGCAGGGGCTGGCAGCACGCGGGTCCCAACAACCACGGGTTTGCTAGTCTTCTATCCCCTTTATTAATACGCTTTGCGAGGCTGCCTTACCACAAAATTAAGGCTCCAAGTGTCCTACTTACATAATTTAGTGTCAGAATTGCAAATTTGCCTTTCCCAGAGAGGATTCCTGGTACACACCCTTTAACCTGAGGAAGCCTTTCAAACTGAATGTGCCCTGACGACGAGGAGATGGGGAGGGCAACCAGAAGCCCCACAGGCCCGTGTCATTCTGGCTAGAGCCATCCTGAAAACTTATGTTCATACCCTCTGTAGAAGTTGCAAAGTTTCACCTGAACACGGCACTTAAAACTGCTTGGTGTGGCTCAGTTCAGGGAGGCCCTTCTCTCAGCTGCGTTCAGATGCTTCCTGAGCCCTTTGAAGCCTGTCCACCAAACTCAGAAGGCTCCCCCCCGACCCCATCTTTGATTTTCCATTTTTTGATTTCTTTACAGAAATGCACACACTTCCATTTCCACATCCCACGTGGTACGTCCCAACAGTGAACGTGGGGGTATTAACCCCCCAAAAGCACTGAAAATCCTCCCAGAGCTCCACGGAAAGGGCAGCAGGCCAGTTTTTCTCCTTTCCCTTCCAACCCTTCAGACCGATTGTGATTTTTGTAACAGCCATGTGCAAACAGCAAAGCACACCATCACGTTTTCGGCACCTCTGCAATTTACCTAGCAAATACAGCACAAGGAACAAGTAGCAAATGTAAGAATCGGGGAGAAGATGCAGAGAAAAAGCCCAACGTGACAAACCAGGAGCTGGCTCAGATGTGCCACACGCAGATGGAAGAGCTCTCTGCCTTTGAGGGAAGGCAGCAGCTCACCCAAGCTGCCAGCAACAGCCGTGTTCCGCCCTAGCAGGGGTTATCTCAATCCCAAAGACAGGCATGATTCGCAGATTGAGAAAAATCCCATTTTCTCCAATCTCCTTTAGCCTGGTCCTTAAGAGGCTGCTGTGCAGAAATAAAGAGCTGGGGTTACAATTAGTCACAAGCTGAACACAAGCCAACAACATTGTACTGCTGGTAGAGACCAAATGTAAACAGGACTGCCTTATGTAAGGCACGCACAGTAATCCCTGCGCACCAGTACTGCTGGGATCACAGCTGGAATGGTGTCTCATCCTGGTGGCCAGATTTCAAGAGAGAAACAAACCCATAAAAGAAGTTCAAATGAAAGCAATGAAAAGGATAAAAGGGGATGGAGGGGTGTGACCCAAACAAAAATAACCCCAACCCCAAAACTTACCAAAGAAGAAATATGAAAAGAATTAGGTTTGTTTAATTTAGGGGTTGTAGGGGGGAATCTTCAATCTCCGTCTCCTGGAGGTAGAAGCAGGCAAACAAACCTTTGCCATCCCATCCAAGGAAATGCTTTTTTGTTTCGAGATCTCTGTGCACAACAGGAGTCAAACGTTCCCATGAAACCGCAGCTTCGTCAGGTTCAGCTAAGCCTAAATCAAACTAAAATAGCTAAAGAAAATAAGGGCTTGTTCCTGGTTGGAGGCTTGGCCAGACTACAGAGGAAGAAAACAAAAAGCCAGTTCAACAACATGATCATCGAAGCCCTGAAAACACCGATTTGGGTAAGCACAAGTGTTCTTTCGTGTCTTGGAAATTAAGCAACTCTTACACAACCAAGGGCTTCATCTGTCAGGACGGCTCCCTTCGCGGTGAACATGTTCAAGAGGGAGAGAGCACTTCACTGGCGTCTCATCACCAGACGCTGACTTGGGCAGTAACCCCTCAAGTTACTGAATATTTTCTTATTTCTAGTAGAAAAGTTTCTAATCTCTTTATTAAAGCTGCTCTTGATAACTATCTGTAATCCCTCCTCTGCATCTGAACAGGAATAGGTTTGAGCTTGTGCACAGGTCAATCCCCATCAAAACAAATGGGAATCTTTCCATCAACTTAAAAATGAACTTCACAGACTCAGCATTGCCTTGACTCAGCCTCTCTCTCTCCACCTGTGCAAAGAGCACACAGGTTTAGAGACGCTTTTCTTATTGCTCTCCTTTTAAAAAAAAAAAAAAAGGCTACAAGCGCTCCAACTTTAAGGAGCAAAAAGTAAGATGATAAATGCTATTGGAATGACTGAAGTCAGCTGTTTTGCAAGTTAAGGAGTTTGTTCAATTTTAAAAGCCTCTTACTGAACCAGGCATGAGAAGATATATGCTTTTAATAAAAAGGTTGGTTCCATTTGTTCAGCCAAAATGTTGTTTATTTTTAAGTCCAGAGGAAAAAGGTCCATTTTGTGTATTGGAATAAAACTGCCCTCGCTCCCTGTGTCCTGGGAGTATTTATACTGAGGCTCTTTGTGCTCCACATCTGACAGATACAGGCAGCACCGTGTCCTTGCCCTGGCAACCCTATTCAGGGCTGAAAGGGAATCGCCACCCTGCCGTCCATCAGGAAACGCACGGTTTTCTATTACAAGTTATTTGGCGTTTCCTTGTCAGGGTCCATCCCAGGATGGAACCTGAAGTCACTGCTTTAATATCTGACTCATGCCATTCAGCAAATACAAAGGAAAAGCAGCAAGATTTTCATGGATACAGTTAGTGAGGAAGTAACTAAAATCCAAAGATAACATCTGCAGTGCACTCCAGTTCCAATTTCATACCTAGCTGAACATGAACCACAGCGTACAGCCAAGCCAGTCCCTCTCCTGGCTCCCCAAAGGCTCCACTCATCAACACGCAGCCTTCTCTCACAACTGTCAACAGCTCATCGAACCCAAACCCAATGTTACAGCAGAAACACCAAAACCTCAGCGTCAGAATCAAGACCAAACAGCTGGTTTGAACCACACACTGATTATTTTTTTTTCTGGGCAGCTGTGATTTCTGAGCCCATTCCTTGAGGATACATTTCTTGATCTCATTAAAAAAAAAAAAAAGTCTCTGAGACATTAGGTTTATTATCAATATCCCCTCTGCTGCTGCAGTTAGACATGAGCAAATAAATCAGAAATCTCTTCTCAGCAACATTTTGTATCCTCAGCTTCTGAGCAGATCCAGGATATAAAGGGCTGAGTTTGTAGAGATTACTCAAATTGAAGAAAAACAAACCCTGTTTGTGGAAAGTTGGCTCAGAAGAGCGAGTTATGCACTACGACTCCAAAACTTGAACACGTGCAGCGAGATGAGGTGGTTCCTCGAAGAACGGCTAATGCCGCTTCGCTGCTCCAAGGCAGAGACCACGGTGCTGGTGCAGGATCCTGCCTGCTACACAGCTTATGCAAACACGCCAGCAAAATATCCCCCTTGTCAGTCTTCAGGCATTGCAACAAGATACGTGATCCGGTTTATATCATCCAAAGGGCAACAGGGGTTTCAAAACTCCCTCAAATGACTGAACAGCTCAAGACTGCTGAGATCAGGCTGGACCACTGCTCTCCATCCAGAAGACATGCCCAGCAGGAACAAGCAGAAGACAAGGAGCTAAAGGGTCCCCCAGCTCTGTTCTGCATATTTAGACTATGCAGCCCAGTAAGACGGTTATTTCTCCCAGACAGGGAAACCACAGCAGGCCAGATGAATACCTTGATCAAAGCCATAAAGAGAAAAGCCACAGTCAAGGTGAGAAAGACAACAACAGGAAAGGCTAAGGCCAAATGACGACAGCAAAGGGGAATTGTGAGGTGCAGGTCATGGCTCCTCTGGGCTGCTCGTGGCCTGTCTACATGATGAATATCTCAGCCAGTGTAAACCCTTGGAGCAATTCTGAGGCTTTGACAGGATCCAGAGCAAACTGGAACTAGAACCAGCTTCCACCTTCTTCGGGTGCAGCTCATATGCACCAGCTTCTGTACAGATTAGCTTCCCTGGAACATCTCCACCAAGGGAAGAAAAAAATAAAAACCACCTTCTGGCAAGGCTGCTGGCAGCTAAGCTGAGCAACCCATTTCCCCGATCACCGTAACGAAGACCTGGCACCTCACTACAGTGCTGCCAGGACATAACCAAGTTGTGTAGCCAACATAACCCACCCACCTGTACATAAGTACCTTCTTTTTCTTCTTTTTTTTTTTTTTTTTTTTTAAATTTAGCTAGTAACCCACTCACTGTGTGCAGATCACCAAAGCTCCAACTGCTGCTCTGGTTTAACCCCCAGGAGCAAGGCCACCCAGCCTGCTTTCCAAATCCATTTTAGCTTACTTGGGTATGCAGACACTGTGTTTTCTAATCATACGATCCTGCAAACGTCATCAGTGAACTGAAGGTTTTCAGTTGCTAAAGAGCATTTCCAAACATCAGTGCTTTCCTTTTCACCACAAAAGCTGGATTGCCCAAATCCTGGGGCCCTAAGATCAGATGAACACAAGCTTCTTGAGGGAGACAAGTACAAAGAATTGCTTCCTTCACCACATCTGAGCACCTGCTCCCACACACCCTGTCTCATCCAGCTATCGCACATCTTTCCATGGCCCAAGTCCAATCCCAGGCCTGCAACGTGTCTTTCAGCAGCCAGCTCTGCCTACTGCAGGTGCCTGCAGTGCCTAACCGCTATACCTGTAGCCCACGTGCTCTGGGTACCTCACCTCCTATACATCATGGAGGGCAAGCTCTGGCCTCCAGACCCTCGCGCCCACGGTGATTATGTACCCTGAGATACTACCACCAAAGATATGCATGGGGAGGATGCAATGAGAGGCCTGAAGCGCTCCCTGCTACTGTTAAAAGGTTGCATAAGTGGTTTAATCTAAAGAAAAAAACCAAAACAACAACAAAAAAAACCCCAAGAACTGGTCCCAAACTGCTGCAGGGCTTTGTTTTTCAGTTTTGTTTGTTTAAGCATACTCTCTGCTGCGGGTTGAAGACCACAGCGTTATTCTGTTCTTTAAAAAAATACATGATTTTGTACGTCAGCTATCTGACTGCCAGAAGTTACCCTGCAGGTCTGCTGCATAACACCCTAACAGCACCTGAAAAGCCAGCAACAGATCTGCCCACACTTGATCCATCAGCTGAAGATAGCTCTAAAGCTTCAAAAGACGTGCCCTCAGGCACAGAGGAGGGAATTCTGCTGAGACCTCACCGTAACCCTCCAACCCTCGCATCGCCCAGGACTTGGGAACAAATCTCATGAGTCATATGCTCAGAAGTCATCTGAATGCAGCGGTGCTACAAGTCAGGGTGCAACGAGCCCTGTCTAGCAAGAAAAGCGACACAGCATTTTATGACATATACCCCAACACTCAAAATAAGATCTGATGCCACACAACTGCTTTTAAAACATTTTAAAATTTGGTAAATTACGCACAGGAAACCATTTCGCTCCCCAGGCAGCAGCTTCTCAGTTTCCTGCCTTGCCTGCAACATTTGGTTGACAGTCGCAGTTAGAGGTGCTGTAAAAACTTCAGCATTAACTTGCTCTTCAGACAGTGCCAGCGGAGCAATGCTGTGAACCAGACAGTCGTTGGACATACCTGACCCTAGGCGCAAAACAAAACAAACCCAAAAAGCAAGGGGGGAAAAAAAAACAAAATCAAGGGACAATGTTCTGGGAGCTCATGAACCTTCTAATAAAGCTTTGCACCAGGAACCTCCTCCTACACCTTTAACAGCAAAACACACAGGCTGAGATACCATGAAGCACCACTGCTGTCCACAGAGGCTTACCTGCCTCATCCCCAGGGCTGGATTTCAAACCTTCATAAGATACTCCAAGTTTAACCACATAACACCCAGGAGGAGGTTAGATGCTTCTAGGAAGCAGCCTTTTTAGACTCCTGTTTTTGTCATATTTGTACATTTTCTACCACTGCCAGGGACTCAACTCCACTGCCTTTAACTATTCCAGTAACACAACTCAGCAGCCTTCAGTAACAGTAACGCAAGCCTTCGCTTACCGGGCTGCTGCTGGGGACAAATGATCAAATCTTCTCTTACCAAGCCACTATTTAAGCATATTCTAGAAGCTCCCTGAAGTCTTGATTATTTAGACTACGGTTTGATGGCAAATGAGTTTGTTGGCAAATGAGTTTGTTTTCCAGACACAGATGAAGAGACAGTCTTCCACAGAATGCGATTTATTCCTTTTTTTTTTTTTCCAATCAGACACATTGCCAGGATCTGACTTCTATTCCCCGTTGGTAAAAAAATATTGCAGTGAGCCTTCGTGATCAATATACTGTTGTTTTCCAAAGCCTGCATCCACACACATCCCTCCTCTACAAAACTTTCAGCGTATTCGATCAACCTCTGCAGTAGCTGCACTTCATCACCATGGCTTGCAGCACTGGCAAAGATGAAACCCACGTGGCACGCACCCCGCGGTTCTCAGTGGGCTCCCACCGGGAGCGAACCCTAATTTTCAAACAAGGCCACAGGGATGGGCCTCGTGTGAACATGGCAGAGCTGCAACACAGCAGGGCTCCCGTTATCCCAGGTTTCGGGGTACCTATCATGTTGTTCACCCCCTTGTTTTTCAGTCAAACTTTATTTTAGAAGAGCGTTGCCTAATATATAACAATATGTTACTCTATTCAAAAAGAAGCAAAAGGTTCAAGTTTACGTGTTGAGAAAAAGATCAGTATAAACACGAGAAGCCGAAAGGATGATTTTTTTCTTGCTGCAAGCTGTACTTGGGAAAGATCAGGCCATGCATTACAGCTGGAGTGCCAAAATGAACAAAGTTATCTTGGATCTTCTGAGACTTGTTATCTGCCACAAGACCATATGAAAGGAAAGTTTACTGCGCTTTAATTACCAACATCTGGAAAAATGAATTGCAACATTAGGAGAAAATTCTTTGCAGAGGGTATCTCCAACCAAAAATCAGCCGTTCAGCCATTTTAATAACAAGTTTCATAAGGAAACAACTGAAAACCAGCTGGGACATGAGAAAACACCTGCTGCTCCTCTGAGTATTCAAAAGACATCAGCTTTTAGACGTGAACAGCAGCACAATTCACTACATAATGCAACTATACAGACCCTCTGCCCACCTCCCTCGGCATTTTATCACTCTCTTTCTGCAGGGAAAGAGAAATGCATTAGTAAGACTTGAAAGTTTTATTGAAATTGTGAACCAGGGTGAAAAATATCGGTTATCACGCCCACAAAGCAATGCTTGCAGAAGTGCTACCCATCAGTGGGGAAAACAACCGTCCCACCACCCGCAAGCACATCCCAGCCCTGCTCCTGCCTTGCAGTGCTGCCTCCCGAAGCCATCAGAGCCACGTGGCCTCTCATTTCTCTTTGCACCCGTGCCCTCTACCAAAATAACAGCAGCAACAATGCAAGAACACTTCTGCTTCCGAGCCCTATTGCTTCAGAGAGCTCCCCTTTGAAGAGAGGCAGCATCTGCAGCAATGCCAAAGCTCAAGGGCTCCCCAGTCCTATGCAGTCACTTGCCAGGCAGCTTCAGTTTATTCAGAACAAATGGATTTTCCAGCTCTGGGTAAAAACCAGTTCCAGCTCAGGAAAAAAAACAATTTTAGCGTAGCAGTAACGCATGCACCAGATCAACACAGAAGCGCCCACACAACGTTGGACCGGTCAGTCCCTCAAAGGGCATTACTCAGAAGGATGCAAAACATTATTTCAGGATCGGGAATCCCATGCCAGGAAGAACTTGCATTCTCCTCAGTGTTCTCCTCCTTGGTTTATAAAGCACCATTTACGCTGTTATACAAATAATAACACTCTGCTTGGAGACAAACTGGAGCTGGAACCAACCGCCTGCCAGCACGCAGCAGCCCTGCTCGCTCCAACTGCTCAGAGCAGCGCGCGGCCAGCACGCAACCACCGCTCGAAACCAGGCAGCGTGCTATCTTTGAACAGGTATTTGATCTGGAATTTAACTTGCCTATTTATATTTTTCAACTTAGCTATTTCACTGCACAAATCTCTTTAGCACACTCACTTTTCAAAGAGCTTTCCAGCAAAGGCACTACCAGCAACCTTCAACCCCACCACCCACCTGCATCTGAAGAGCTCCAAAGCAGGCACCAACTGGGCACGTCCTCCTTCTCCATGGCCAGCCAAAGAAGAGGATTAGTGGACTTCACCAGTGTCTCCCTTCTACCCACTCCTTACCACCACAAACTCCCTCCTCAATCCTGAAGTGAAACTTCACAATTGATATCAGTGCTGCAAAATCCTAGTCTCGCTCTCTCCCCCCCAATTAAGTTTGCAACGTTTTGCTTAGTCTGCATTTCTAGTTCTTCTGGAGACACAGGCCTCAACTGATTTGTCTACAGGCAAGTACAAGAAAAACTGGGAGGAAACAGAAGTTGACAACAGCCCGGATTTGTAGTTTACCTTTTCCCTCCCACCACTCTCAAATGTAAACCCAAACAGCTTTCAGCTGAAACAGGACTAAAGCTCTCAAAGCTTCAAATAAAGAAATAGGTGTTAAAGCCAAGACTGCAAGAGCTTGGTGCATTCCCCTATTTGCAGAGAAGTGCTTTAGAAACTAGGTTTGATTTGTTTGTACTTATATTTGCCAAGCCAGTAGTGTTCCTTGCCCCTTGTTCCCTCTTTTTGGGAACAGCAGGACAACGTTTCCTTCAGTCTATCACTGACTTCATGACAACTGATTAAAGTTGCAAGAGCAGTTCCAGCATGCCTGCCCTTGAGGTTAACCACACGTAATCATCTTGTGTTATATCAGGAATTGAAAAGTTTAGTTAGAATCACTGCGTAAAATCTGGAAGAAAACTTACAGATGCCCATTTTGATTGAAAATGGGGACAAATCACAGATTCCAAACTGTAACACTGCTTGTCCTAGAGAGGTCTGGGGCAGGGAATGCATTTGCACGGCTGACAGGCAGGAAGAGCTGCAGGTCACTACAGCTCCCGTCAGGCTATTCACTTTCCTGGAGGCTACAAAAGGTTCAGTCCCTGCCCAGAGACACTTTGTCAGTCCATACCTTCAGGATTTTGCCATTCTGCGTTCTACCATCAGTGCTTAGAGCTCTCACAACCTGTAACCATCACAGCTACAGAGAGACATATTCCACCACCAGGAAAGGTGGCCAAAACCATAAGAAGCCCCGTAGCGACTTCCCCGCTTTTAAACAGCAGGATAAACAGCTGAGCGCTCTGCCAAATGCTCAGCAAGTGGGTAACCAGCTCTCCCAGCAGAGCTGCATTTGTTGCTGTGATGCTGATGAGCTAGAGCTGACCTGGTCTAACCACGGCAAACACGGCATAAAGACGACAGAGCGAGCGTGACAGCATCCTCCCCGGGGAACGGCACTGCTGCAGTCGGAGCTGGGAAAAGAACAAGACCAGACTTGGAGAGGTGGAGAACCTGCTGTTCACGTGCATGACATTAACTGTCTCAATAAGCCACGACCTGTGCCTCAGCACAGATTAATCCATCGTTTTAGTACCAGAGAAAGCTATTTTACACGAACTTCATGGAAACTGCTTGCCTACCCTTCCCATTGATTTGGTGCTGCGCTCACTTCCTTCACATAAAGGTGACTCAGGGCTTTATTTTTCATATGGCTTGTCTTTTACATCACAGAGGCGGTGCACCCGTTTCTCACTAACTTAGAAGTGGTTAGTGTGTTTTCGAAGGGACTAAAGTAAGTAAACAGAGATCATTTCTCTCTCATGGGAAGGGTTTGAGCTAACAGCACACAGAAGCATAAGTTAACCAGAGTAAATAAGACCTGGGGGCAGAAAAGACACATCAGTTATGAACTTTAATCTGGAGGGGAAAAAAAAACAGTTTAGAAAACGGAAACTCTGAAATCTCCAAATATCCGAAGCTGAGTCAAAGTCAAGTGGGGGAAAAATAAACTCATCCTGTAGTTTATAGCTCAGGATGCCCAGTTCCTCTCTTCATCTTCTAAGAAAAGGTTCTCTGTTTTTTAGTGTAAAAAGCCAAGATACTCTAAACAATAGTGAAAAAAGCCCCTAAATACACATTTTACTTTGTATCTCTGCCCGCAGAACTACTGTAAAGTCACATCCTGAGGATCTGCAGCAGTCCCTCAGGACTAAGAGAGTCTCAGAGCCCATATCCAGCCTCAACTTGCCCAGCTTGTGCTGGGTGCATTTTGGGTTGATTTTGGTGATGCTGTTTCAAGGAATCTATGCTAACTTCCTCTGAGGGAAACATCGTGTCCTGCACTTGCTTGATCCGGGCCAGCATCAATAACCTAGAATGGGAAAGCCCTTCTTTCAACATCTATTAAGGCAAGAACTCTGTCGGAAGCTGTTTACAATTAGTACATTTGTAATACTGCTCATCTGCATGGTCTCCTTGGTGTCCAGTGTGGGGTGACCTCACTCTGCAGCCTCAGTCCAATTCCACAGCAAAAAAAAGGGCAGTCAAACACATCAGAAACAAGAAACCATTAGTTCCACTGCTTTTTTCCTGTTTCCACTTAAAGACTGCCAGTGGTGTTAATTAGCTAACCACACACAGCCAATCCAGGTTTTACAGCTGGCATTTAATGTCCACGGCATACACATTAAGCTCACGCTTGGCTGTTTTCTGTGCCACCTGGTCCACTCTCGGCAAAGTTAAGACTTCCTTATGGATGGAGGCTGCCTGCAACGCCCCACTGCGCGTGCTTGGGGCTAGTTAGACCTTGCGTCCTCAGCTGGAGTTATTAAATTCACTGCTACAGTGCACATGACAAAGGGATTTTCCAGTCCCAGCTCCTTTCCCTTCAAGCCTGTTTCCGAAGGGTGGCATACCATCACAGTTTCAAATGCACCTGGAAAACCAGGGCTCTTCTAGCCCTCCAAACACTCTCCCCTGCAGCTGTCTCCATAATCCTTTGGAAATGCAAAAAAGTATTCAAACACTTAAGCCTTGGAACGACAAGGCTAACATCCAGCTGTTAAAAGGATTATTCTGTGCATGTGCGAGCTTGGCAACTGAGCAGGGTTGTACGTCCCCATGAGCAGGGTGGATAAAGGGGACTGGCCATGGCCATCAGAGCTGACCTACTGCAGCAGCATCACAGGCATTCTTGACAAGAACCTGGAAAAAGGTTGAGAAAGTGCTAGAAACTGTATTAGAAGGGAAAGACACAGAGATAAATGCTTGCTGGAAGGAGAGTGGAGCAAGAGACTGAGAGTCCCAAGGAAAACGAGGGCTGGTAACAGGGATGGTTGAGAGAGGGATACAACCAGTCCCTTGAGCATGAGCAAATAAAGGGCACAGGGTGGGATGAGCAGCACATCCCCACGGACAGATCTTCATCACACACACAGCAGGGTAGGTCAGCCTCGTCACCGGACACTGCGGGGACGGTGCACTGAATACAAACAAGCCTGATGAAAAGCCAGAGCTGCTCTGGCTAACCCTGGCATTTCCAGTCAGTCATCAGCAGCACTGACCTGAGAGACACCCCACCTGTCTGCTTGTAAAATCAGAGCTCTGCACAACTTCCTCCGAGAGGACAAGTCACACAACAGCCTGAACTCTCATCGGGGCAGCAGCATCGTATTGCGCAGATGCGTCACCCCACGTTTAGGTGAGCACCATTTCTGTGGGTACAAACGGTGCAGGCAATTGCATGGGTAAGCGAGAAGTCTCAGTCCAAGGCCACCGCACGGCTTTTCGGTTTTTAATCTTGGTCTCCCCATCAGATAGAGAACATGCAAATGTTTGAGACCATGAGAAAAGTACCCCCAATGTCACAATCATCTTCCTGTACACGAGCTACAGACTCATCCCTCAGATAAATCCCACAAACGAGTAGTTTCGGTCTCTGTCGCTAGCAGTTAAGCTGTCCCAAGAAAACTGGTTTAAATGAGATAGAGAGATTTATAGATCCCAGTTTAAGAAAAGTCAATCACAAACTCTAAGCTTATGCCACAGAGGAAGGCAGCTGGTGCTCCACACAACTGTAGCAAGTTCTTCAGTTTTGTTGTGACACTGAACTCATTCTCTTGGGAAATCTCTGTAACAACCTCCACAAGACAGAGCATTCCCTGTCATGCCATGCAGCGCTCACTAGGTCAAAAACATGAGTTAGAACAAGAGCCAGTAGCACTCCAAAAGAGAAGAAAAAGCAGGCATAGGAGTCCACTTGCAAAGAAATTTTCTTAAAAACTACTTGTCCCCCTGGAAATAAAGTCTGACGAACAGATATAAAAAATCGCTGCTCCAAACCACCAGGCCTACAACATTTTGCTCCCAGGTTAAATTTCTACACAACACCCCCAGCTTCTGCACGCAGGGGATGGGTGTCCACCCGCTCCCCGCTCCGCCGGGAAGGGCCGCAGGCCCGGGCCGCAGCTCTGCCTTCCGCAGGCGGCGCGGGCCCGGGACACCGCGCTGGAGGCGAGCGCTGGATGAACAGCCCGGTAGCCGGGGGGCAGCTGGCTCGCACGGCTGCCCGGGGCCGGCGGGAGTGGGCAGAGGGGCCGGCGCCAGCTGCTCCTGCGGGGGAGGCCGCGCTGCTCCCGGGAAGGCGGCTGCGGCGAGCGCGGCCGGGTCAGCCGTCCCCGCCGAGACCCCCGCGGCGTAGCGCGTCCCCAGGGCGCGGCTCCGGCACC
>VYZW01054850.1:32893-52914 GCA_013401315.1 Balaeniceps rex
CCTCAGGGCGGCCCCGCCGCGGGGCGAGCGGCCCTGTCGCGGGCGGCTGCGCCCCCTCGCCCCCACCCGGGGCTGCGGGAGGCCGGGGGGGAGCGAGCGGGGAGGCGACCCGGCCTTGCCGCCTCCCCTCGAGCCGCAGCTGGAAGCCCCCCGCCCGCCCCTGGGGGGATCCGGTACGGCCTCGGGCCTCCCTCCCCTGCCGCAGCCCTGCGCCTCAGGTCTGGGCCGGCCTCGCACCCGCCTCACTCCGAGTCGTTGTTTCTGGAGCAGCAGACCGGCGAACCCCCAGGCCGGACTCCTCCGTCCCTGCGCGGAGGACCACCCGGGCACGGGGGCCGCGCTCCCACCTCCAGGAGCAGTGAGCAGAGCGGGCAGCGACCGCTCCCGCTGCCAGGCCGGGTGCAAGAGGGCACCAGGAACCACTCCGAAGACTAACGCAGTGCCCCGAAGCGGTGGCAAGAGCCCTCTCAGGAACGCCTGCTCCCCGGTGTAGTGGATGCCAAGGGTAATTAACTGCTGGCTCTGGACTGCCACTCCCCGCAAGGGCACAGCCCCGAGCGTGCACAGCCTTGGCCATGGCAGGGGTACCCACGCTAGCATCAACCACAGCGCTTGGGGCTTCGGAGCCAGCAAGGTAGCAGGCCCAAAATTATGTTCCCACCTTATTGTACAATTGTGTTTGGAACAGAACTTTACACACACGGTATGATTTGGCAGTCTTTATATCCACAATACATCATAACCATGCACAAAAAAAAAAAAAAAAAAATCAAGTGATGTCTATATTTACAAAGTGAATTGCACTTAACACAGGAACCAGGAATAAAAGTAAATGAAAGGAACCTCTCTTCTGGGTTGCATAAAGGTCCAGTGCTATTTATAGCCTACAAAGCCTGATAGACAACACTACCGTGCATTACCTGACCAGTTAAGAATTACTGTTACTTACTGAAACAGTGCAGCCCTGGAGATACTCATTTCATGGAATCATTCCATTAATCACCATTCAAACTGTATTATCTATTAAGACTCTATTAAGAGTCTGCAAGCCAAGAGAATCCAACCTCAGCCCTGACTACTGTATTTTACTTGAAGGACAGTTAGTCTTCACCTCCAGTTGCCTGGTTTTTCTTTTCTTACTCAAAATTCAGGCCCCTACCTTTAATACTGTTTTTTCTAGTTTTTTTTATGAAGGAAAGAGGCCTCCCTAAGTGACTGAGTCACTTCATTAGGATCTTTTTTCTTCTACAGAGTCCAGAACCTCTAAGCAAGATCTTCCTTCATGCTTGGAAGGGAAACTATCACCAAGCACAGGTAAGACTCAACCATTAACAGCCCACAAACAGATCACATCCACAACTCTGGAACAGTACAGCATGCGGGAATCAAAGCGTCAGGAAGCAAAAATTTTTCCAAATTACCCATATAATTTAACATTTTTCTAAGCAGCTTTTGGAAGTGACCTACTCAAAAGGCACAGACCAATCCTTACGATTCTGGCACGTCCAGCTGAGAGAGCTCTCTCCTGTTCACACACAAATACCACATTACCAGCCTTTCCACAGCCTGTGGGGTCATTACAAGTGATCTAACAGAACAGCACCCAAACAGGGGGGTCTCCAGGATGCAGCAGTCCTACTGCTTCTAACCTGCTAGAAGTGCTGAGAAGCACCCACAGGGGGAAGAAGGGATCACAGTGCGTTTTCCTTCTACCAAATTTTGGTGGTCTCCACAGCACACACAAAATCTTTAACAAAGTAGCAAGCAGTCACTCATCAACTGGATTTTTACATTTATAAAAGTATAGAGCTTTAAAACTTCCCTATGAGCCAAACTTTCTTGTCCTGTGCAGGCAACAAACTCTCTGTTGGAGATCCCGGACTTTAACTCACCTAGTCTGTAAGCATCTGACTCAATAGGAAGAAAAGAAGTTAGATTGAGGCGGTCTACCCAATGAATTTATTTTGCCAATTACCTGTTTGTGTGCTTACCACCAAATCACTTTGATGTGTGAATTTTGGCCTTTACTCTCCCCATAATTAACAGGGTAGTTCGCAGAAAAGACTCCTGTCTAATTCTGCATTGGAGGACCTGTTCTAAATATCAGCAGGAGCCTTCAACTGAGGTTTATATTACTGGCACTGGGTGGTAAGCACCCAGTGCTTTTTAGTGTTATTTTTCAATAGTTAAATGAAAGTCATCCTCAACATCCAAGTAAAGCAAGTATAGCACATGTTCCTTCTTTCACAGGCAGCTTTCCTGTCATCAGGAGTTTTACATAAGGCAAATTCTGCCCTCAAACAAACCTCTTCTGGCAGATGGAAGAGAGCTGGAACCTTTTCTATTTTCCTGACAGTAATACCGAGAGACAGAGCCAGCGAAGTTGCAGTATGAGGCAGTCCAGGTGAGGTTACATTTAACTGTTATTTTCACATCAGGAAAGCACGGTTAAGGAGTCTGGCCTATTGGAGAGCTGCTTTGAATGTCAGACAGCTCTTCAACAGTTCAGGCTTCCTCAGGATTCCTCCAAGTATTCCCTCTGCAATTTCAGTAGCCATCACCAACAGCGGGTTGGGTTGTAGCTATAGCTTCCGAGGAGTGCACAATGCTTTCAGCAGGACAGCAGGGTACTCAAGATCAAAAGCATCTTCCCCTGTCTATGCACACAAAGATGTTTTTATCAGGCAGAACTGGTCCACTGTCCTTTTTCTTATTGGCACCAATGCCCCTGTGCTTAGTCCCGGCAAGCGTGTCTCAGTCCCACACAAGGGCTGCGTCTCTAACTGCCTGGAGAACAGCCCAGCAATCTGGGAAAGAGTCAATACCTAGTCTAATAAACTGAGTGACCACAGCAGATAAAACCACCGTTTAGTTTAGAGTGCTCACATAAGCTGGGTGTGTGCACACGCTCATGCACACACATGCTTCCCACATCCCGGGTATACCAAACAGTCCTGCAGCAAAAGGCAGTAGGCCTTTCCACATCACACAACAGATCTCAAAAAACAACCCAACCCCCCTGGCAGGAACGGTATGGGTCCAAGGTCCACCTGCTCTGAGGGGGCTTAGGTCAACGCACAATGAAGTTGTACAAGGTCTCTTCAATACTCATATAATTTAACACCACTTAAGCCCTAGACATGAACCTTTTGTTGGGACTCTGAGGCAAAGTTTAGAGCCTTCCACAAAGTCAAAGACTAAAGAAAATCTCTTTTAAGAGACAAGAAAGTGACTAAACTGCTTCTCAACTTCTTATACCAGGCCAGATTGATTCTAGAAACTTCATGTTAAGAACAGGATTTGCAGAGTAAACACGTTAATACATCACCTTGAACTAGTAAGTCTTCTTAACAGCATGATTCTTCCTCACACTATTCAACTTATTTCTTTATAAAACATTTTGTTCAAAATTAAGGAGCCCAGCTCCACTAGTCTCCACCTGTTCTTGAATGAAATATTTTCAACATCTCAGAATTTTCCATTCTCTCTGATGGTGTGCTCATCTGCCAGCCTTCTAAATACTGACTGCACATCACATTCTGGGCTAGGACCACCAAAAAGGAGACATCTCCAGTTCCCACTGGCTACACCTTCTCTCAACAGGATGCTATTAAAGTAAATACCAAGTGTTGAAAGTGCTTCCTGAACTGGGACACCCTTGGGACAGAGCACTGTGATGCCTAAAAAGGAATTCATATCCTCATTCAATGGGATAGGGGTGCATGCTTGCACCCCTTCACCTTGAATGTATCCTCTAAAGAAAGTTGAAAAGTGGAGGTGCTAGGCACCACGTGCACCCTTTGCTGTGAACTATAGCCCTCTAGTGCATACAGCACAAAATTAAAGGCATTGGTCTAGAAATCTTACAAAAGAAAAGCCATCAGAGTTAACCGCCCTTAATTTTATTACATAACCAGACAGAACAGTTGAGACTGGAATGTCAGAGTTCCCCTTCAAGCACAATTCACAGTTTCATATTTGCTTTGTATCAGAAAAGAAAAAAATCAACTCACTAATACGCAGGTAGGATTCATCAAGTGAGGTACAGTCTCAGAATACAGAGCAAAAATTCACTGCAAATTGCTTCACTAGCTTTCAGAGAGCAGCAGATGGTCTCCAACTCTTCCTTTAGACAGTTTCACCCAGTATTTGCCTCATCACAACATTCAGCGTATACCGGAGGGGATGCAAGTGTGTAAGAGCTAGTGAATGATGAAAAGCCATCATAGAAGATTTTCACAAGCTAGCAAGAGACTGACTACACAAAGTTATGATAACATTCTTCCCATTCAGCAAAACAAAGTATTATAGTAGTTAGCCCTGCTGATGACAAATCTGTTACATCAGGTGAAGTACAATCATTTGAGAATTACAGTCTGCAATTCAGTAAAACAGAATAAGAAGAAAACAACAGGTTAGTAGATATTATGCAAAATCTTAATATTATGCATTTTAGTAGAGGTCAAGAAGATTATGCACAAGGTCAATAGTGAAAGATCATGAAGAGAAAGTTCAAGACGCTATGGTTCTGCAGAAGTTTTACAAAATGTATAAAGTATCGTGTTTCTCTACAACAACCAAAACCCTTACAAGTGCAGGTATATACATGACATGAAAATATTGCTTCACTCACTCAAACAGGGGTAGGAGAGATCTAGAGAAAAAGCAGCATGCAAAAAAGTCCTGGAACTATAGAAGATCCTGCTTTCAGACACTGATCTACAGTACAAAATAAGCCTACTTGTACAGGTTGCAAAAGGTTTCTGAAATCAATATGCTGGCACTTACTGTACAATAATGTTAACTGATTAACATAAGCCTTGAATAAATATTAAGCCACTTCATAAAGCCTGCACAAGCAGCACAGGCATTCATGGTGGCAGAGAAAGCAATGCAGACCATACTTCATTGTTCCCAAATAAGAATAGAGAAAGATTTCCCAAGCAGGAAACGGTAAACTACACAGCCAGACTAACTGTATTAGGGGTAATTATATAATAAGTAATGTTATTTTCAACAGCTTTCTTATGTGTGTGCAGCCACTAAAAACCTCACTGTGAGACTTTATCAAGACAGAAAACAGAGCATTTGGTAGGATAGCTATTTTCTTTTAATTTCTCCCCCATGTTTACAGAAACACAAGAAAAAAAAAAATCTGACTATGGGAGGAAAAAAAACCCTTGTCACCTAAATGTAGTTATTTCTTCAACTGTTATAGTCAAGTCCCCATGGTTTCTCTCCCAGAAAAAAAACCCAAAACCATCTGAGGAGAGTGTTTCATGGGATAATATCCAGCAGCAGATGTTCCAACACAAACATGTCTATCAGATCACTGCCTACATTTCAAGCCCAAAAGTCACCACATTGAAGGGGATTTCAGAGGCAGGGGAATGTTAGCCCTACAATTAAAGCTCTAAGATGAAAAGGGGAACTTGGGAACGGGGTAAAGGAGGGAAGAGGGAGTCACTGAACCACAGGAGATAAGAAGTGCACACAAGTTTCTAAATGAAGCACAGACGAAGTGAAGGGCACAAGAGTCATCTACAGGAGGTCACAGGTTCTGACAGCACTGGAGTTTGTTGGATTTCTGTCCATCGGTGGTTGGTGGGACACTGATGTCGACTACGTTGTTGCCAGGAGACTCATCGTGTGCAGACCGATCTGCAATCTGCTTCTGCGAAACAATGCGGTAGATTTCTGAAATGAGAACAGACTTGTTAGAGCCCAGAAAGACATTGCCTCCAATGGAGCACGTGCACATGTCAGAGCAAGCTGTCAAAGAAGATGTAGAACCCAAGAATATGAAGATTTTAACTTGAGAGCTGTGACAGGACTCTAGTCTGCCCAGCTGTGGCATATAACATCTGGTTGGCTTTCCAGCTCTGTAATGGATACGCCAGCTCTGTCTGGAAAAGTTATTAAGACAAGATTCCTGACTGTCTTCCACAACAGCGCTTCCTATCACGTTCTTTTTCAATGACTCCATGAACATGGGTATTATTAAAAGCTTTTTAAAACAAGAAAGCAGCAGGAATGCTCATTTCTAAAATAGGGAATCATCTTATTTTTGATTAAAAAAAAATGGGCAACGTAATCTAGAAACACCAATCATCAGGATGCTTGCAAAACGTCATTGCGCAGCAGCAATGATGGTTATCTATTTCCCACTTTAGCTTCTGGCAAGCTGCTACTACCAAATGACAGAAATGCCTACTCCTCTCTGCAACAAATCAGTTTTCCCACCTATGACAGTAAAAAGCCACATGGTTCCATAAAGACCCATATTGATCCAAAAATGCCTTTCCTGAGAATTAATTTATTTGACTCAAATTAATTTATGCCTCAAAGCACACAGATCCACAAAGCTATAACTGCTGAAGAGAGATCGCTAGGTTAAAAGCTTTCAGAAACAAACCCTTTCAACTCCATAGTTAGAAATAATTTAAGTTGAAAGGTTCTTAAATTACTTATTACACTGACTATAAGCCCTTGTTCCAACTTCCCTCCATTGTGAGACAGGAAAAGGGCAAGTACCTCCCTGGAAGTCTGTGGTAAATATTATGGTCACATTCATACAATCACAGCCTCAAAACAGCAACACCCAAAGTCTTTAGTAAGGATTAAAAATCATGGGAGACTATGTGGGTTTTGTTTATGTTTTTTTGGGTTGGTTCCCCCACCCCCCCCAAAAAGAAGCTGCACATATTTACATTCTTTAAAATGGAAACCTTTAACCCAAGACTGATCTCGTTGCCATTGGCTACCTTCAGCTCTTTTTGCTGAAAGGGATGAGGAGAGCTGGACAGAGATTGTCACATCCCCCTTCTTTTGTGCTCAGCAGTGTATTTTAATACTAGCTGTTCAGAGCCATTGCCAAGCCCTCTTATTTGGGGTAGCATCTGTTTGGGTTTGGTGATTTGCTGTCCTCACCCCCCACCCCACCCCTCACCCCAGTCTTTAGTGATCCCTCAAACTGGTGGCCAGTAAGGAAACTCCTGTCCTGCTGCTCCCACCCTCTTCCCTCCTCCAAGTCCCCTGCAGTTGCTCTCGACTCACTGCTCTACACAGTGCATTTTCCCAGGTTTCTTCTCCTCCCTTAGAAGGATGATTCTCCCCCAGTTAATCACTTCAGGAATAGCCTTTTCAGGACTACTCAGTCTTACTAGCCACATCCCCACTGTACCTGAACTGGACAACCTCAACACTTTTGGGAGCCCAGGATGCTGTTAAGAGATAGTGTTTTGAGTTCAGTTTGCCCAGGCTTGACCTCAGCTCAAGTTCCAGCTCCCTAAGTATCTTATCTGTTACAGCAGACTGTATTGGGGCTCTCTCCTAGAGCAACCTTAGGCCATCTTCTCTACCTAGGGTCAGTCTCAGGACAACACTGCAAGGGAAGACAGGATGGATGGCGACTGCTGAACTACGCTCAGAGCACTAAAACCATGGATCCCATCTCAAAGCGCCAGGCAAACTGCCTCAGATCCAGCCACGTGTCACAGATAAGCAGTGAATCTGCCATAAGGCTGCCCTGCGCACGAGACAGTCCCAGCTCAGGCACCAGGCGGTCTTCTCTACGGCTTTGTCTCAACAGCAGTATTCTCCAGTTGCTTCACCAGCAGCTCTTGTAACTCAACGCAAATCTTGCTAGGCAGCAAATACAACCCACTCCTTGTCTGTCAGGCTTTTTACTCACAGGAGCAGCTTGGCTATCCTTTTTCTCTTGCCTGCCTCTTCTTTGTCATCTTCCTCTAACTGCAACACATTTCTGGTACCAAGAGAGTTGGCCAGCACGAGACCTAGTGATCCCGGCACTTCTTACTGCTTCCTTGCACACCTCTGCAAAAGAAACCTAAAAGAGCCTGCCTTACAGAATTCACCATATTAAAATTCAGCTTTTTTCCTAGTAATAGGCTCTTATTCATACATAATCAAGAAACAATAACACAAAGCCAATTCTTTGGTCAGCATCCAATAAGCAACACACACCAGACACTTCCTGATAATCAAGTAGAACCAGAACAAAGGCTCATTCTTGTTTAACTGAAATCAATCACAATAAAGCTCCGAAAATGCTCATCTTGAGATGTTGTGGGGCATGTAAATCAGGCACAACTTCACAAAACAGTGTACAGCGGTGAGGCTACAGAAACAGTTTATCAGTCTAGAATTCAGCTATGGTAAGCAATAGTCAGGAACTGGATCTTGCCCACTCTTCATGTTCACGGTATGGATCTTAAAGAGCTTTTCAACAGACAGAACACACACACTGACAAATTATATGGTGTTTTCCCCTCTTTAGGACAAGATTCAGATTTCATGGGGCAGCCAGAGGTAGAACAGTAATCCAATACCTGTTTGATAGCCCTCTTCCTACTTAGATATGATTTTTAAGGGTTCTTTGCCAATTACCAATTACTTCATTTTAGGAGTGGAAGACTATGCTTTGAAACATCAACTTCCCTGTTGCTTCGAACAGTGTTTTGAGATATGACTACTGCAGAACACAGAGTGGAAGGCAGAGTCTCTGAAAGCAGAGAATGGTCAAGTTTATCAGGGTTTGTTAGTCCCAATTCAGCAGTCCTGCAGGCCCATGCTGGTTTCCTTCAGACACCCTTGGGTGTGACAGCACTGTGATTCCCAGGACTCTGCTTCTGAGGATTAGCTCAGGCACAAAGCTACCCAAACGCAGAGTCACCTCAGACTGGTGCCAGAATAATACATCCTCTGGAACACAAAGTGCTAAAGCATACAGCGCTGACACACTCATACAAACTAAAGTCTAACTAAAATTAGAGTAAGATTAGGCCAAACCCCAAAAGTTACCCACCCCAACTGAAGTAACAACACAGAGATGAGAAGCACTTATTTTAAGCGTCTCCCTTGCTCTGTGTGCTTCCCACTTCTACTGCCTGTAGGCTACATATCTCCCAGCACGTCCTCACCACTTCAACCCTGTCCTTCCTCCTTCTTAAAGAACGGAAATTCTAAGCCCCAGTCTGAAAGAGGAAAAAAGCCAGTAGTAGAATACTACTACCTGGAATACCTCTGATACTACATGCAGTGGACCTACTGCATGAGCCGTGTAGCATTCCCACACATACAGCAAGTCTGAAGCTGCAACTGGACGCTGTGCACTCAGTAGCCACATCTGCAGCAGTTATACATGCTGAGGAACATTCTTGGGCAGTGGAAATCATAAGCCCTGGCCTCATTTTGGCCTGTGACCACTATCATGTTCTTAGACGATTCCCGGGACTCTTCAGGGACACTCCCAGAAGGCAGCCTGCATGCAGCCATCCCGTTGGTGCACACTCACCTACAACCCTCGCCATCAGCTGAGAACAAGAGTTCAGTAGCCTGAACAAAAATATTACGTACCCGTCTGCTTTAGTGCAAGAGAACACACTGGAACATTTAACTTCCTAGCATGGCTGTGGCTTCACTGCCTAGATTTAGTGCAGGCACAGAACTACTAGTGCCTTTACAACGGTGCTATTGCAATAGCTTGAATTTATGGAGCATCAGGAGACTAGAAGCCTCCAGATTCTTGGGCAGAAAGGTATGTGTGGGGTGGGAGGCAGAACGCAAAGGCAAGATTAGAAGGCTTGCAAACTAACCATCATTCCCAACATTCATTTCATTCTAGATAACTGCAAAACATGCCCATGAAGAAGATCCACTACCTCAGGAGGTCCTCTGAATCTGTAACAAACCATACCTGTGAGGATGTTCTTGAAGGCTTCTTCTACATTTGTTGAATCCAGAGCGGAAGTTTCAATAAAAGATAAGTTATTTTTTTCTGTAATAAAAAAATAAGTGGTTCAGTTAAAAACTTTAACAGCACTTATTTTCACCTTTACTTTGAGGTTTTCACCTTTATTTTTAGACCAAATCAGCCGGGGCATAGTCTTTTTTTTTTTTCCTGTTACACTAGGAACAACGTGGTGCACCGTTTACTTAGCTGCTAGCATTTCAGCAGCATCACCTTTGACCACTGCCTTTCCATAGCACAAGAACATTTTTTCTCACTGCAGCCCTTATTCAGTCAAGCAATACAATATTATTCTCATCTAGCTACAGATCACTCCTAGAAGTACCGTGAGCAAGAACACAGGCAAAAGCATGTTGGCTGCAACAGGAGTCACAATTCTCCTCTGCAACCCCAAAAAGATAAACAGACCTACACTGTCCTAATCAGACCCCACCTCCAAATTACAATAAAACCTCTAGTAATGCAGTCTATTTTCTTCTTTCCTCTTATGGTGCAAAAGATATATTTTTTTAATTAAAAAAAAAAAAAGATGATTGTGATTAACACCCAAACATCACACCTAGAATGGTACTGTACCACCTGCCCAGAAATAGGCAAATTTCAGTCATAGAGCTTAAACAGCAACATCTGTACCACCACTAGCTATTTAAAACAGCCTTAGTAGGAAGTCAGGGCCAAAAAAATAATATGTTGAACCAAGTGACCAAAGTAATGCATTATCTAGGGTGCCTACTAACTTGTTTTGTTTCTCTTACATAGACTTCACTTCTCATTCATCTGAAAATTTAAAGCCGTTTTGCTAACCACAGGGTACTTGCTTACTAGCAAACTTCAGAAAACATGTTTAAGCAAGCCCTAGTAATATTCCTATAAGGATTTTAAAGGCTATACATTTAAATTCCACCTCCAAGCTTGCTAGCCACACAAAAGCAAGCTGAATGTCCCTAGGCCTATAAGGGCAAAAGAGTATTTGACCAGTATTCTGCAAGGTAAGGAAGAGAGAGAAGTAATGCAGTGGCGGCAGCAGCTCACATAATGCACTTGATTTCTCCCAACAATTTGCAATCTCCAAGTCTGATGATCACTGCATTTAAATGAAACTAGATGACACTACTACATGCATCAGTGCTCTGGAGCAGAAGCTACAGCATCTAACAGAAGGTTCAGTATTCATTTGCAGCTGTCCGCATTGATACGTACTCAGTAGAACCAGGCCTCTAGGAAGGAAGGAAAGACATTTTGTGTTGTGATATTTTATATTGTGACATTTTCTCTTCTAAATGTTGTTTACTGTTTCTAGCCTTGCTAGAGGAAGTGTTTAATCTTCAGCTATCAGGCAGCTCAAGGACAGTGTTTCAAAAACAGGTACTACCACTAGATTAAAAAAAAAAAAAAAAACAAAACCCAAAAAACCAAAAAACACACAAAACCACCACACACACTATTTAATAAGCCAAGATATTTTCATTTAAAAAAAAAAATCTTAAATGCCTTTTTTAGGATCAAAAATAAAACTTGAGGTGAAAGTTCAGTCCTGGACAACAACAGCATGATTACAGCTTGCACCAACATCATTGAGTTCAGAAAGCAGCAACCCAGGACACACTGTCTACAAACCTGCAAAAGCCCGGGCCTCATCAGTGGGCACAGCTCTCAGATGGCGGAGGTCACTCTTGTTACCCACCAGCATGATGACAATATTGTTGTCTGCATGATCTCTAAGCTCCTTTAGCCAGCGCTCCACATTCTCATAGGTGAGATGTTTGGCAATGTCATAGACAAGAAGAGCCCCAACAGCACCGCGGTAATATCTGAAACCAGAAGGCACATTCCTTCACTGAGAGCTCTGTCCAGGTTATACCAACAAACCTGGTATCTGGCTCTTCTATACTGGTTACTACTAAAAAGTTAAAAACATTCCCCCCACACTTTGGAAAAAGTTGTGCTGATGCAAATACTGTTGTTGGGGTTTTTTTAAGCCTAAAACCAAGTTCCAAATGCTGGGTTTTTTTAAGAGCATTCCTAAAAAATTCCAATGTATGTAACAAAATGCCGAAGAGACTGCGGAAGCCGTGACATTTTTAGTCTGCTAAAACAGTGCGCAAGAAAACTCACAATGCATTTCAGAATCAGTGCTGCTAGGAGGTTTTTGTGAAGTTATAACTTATCTTTCTACCAGGAAAATCGTCTTTAGTAAGATGTCAGTATTTGTTGCTAATCTTTCAAATACCTCCTGTCCCTCTTAAAAATTAAAGACGGGGACTCTGGGCTATATTGACACTTATCCACAAGCCCGCAATCTGAGAACACAGCTTGCTCCCTCAGCGCAGGTTTGGACCCAGAATCACAGACCCATTTCAACTCAAGCCAAGGGCTCAGGACAGCACAAGCCAATCTATATCAGCAATCCTGTAATGTCCATATCTCTCTTCCACACAACCCCACCATTTCTCCTCTACTCCGCCAGCACCCATCTGACACGTCATTGACCCGATTCATGGCACCAAGTCAGCAGAAAACATTCACTTCTTACTGCTGGTTGGTGTTCTGCTGGCTGGTGTTCTGCTGGCTTAGCAAGCTGAACTGGCCTAGCGATACGTCAAGCAAGAGCTCGTGCCAGCCCAAAGGAGAGGCAGGATCACAGGACTACAAATGCACATTCTCATCAGCCAAGTCTGTTGTTGAACCAGACTCAGCCAGCAGTTTTTCTGCTAAGCTTTTACAGCAGTAAGAACAATTTAAGGGCCACAAAAAAAAATTCTGAAAAACACATTATTTATGGAAGACATGTAATTTGAAATCGCCACTTACACCTGCTTCTGCATTACTTTGTTTTTGCATTCCTTCCCTACAGATTATTCCCTTTAGGCTCCGTGCTCTTCTATTTTTCTCCTGTCTGTTCTACATTACCCTATTTCACCTCAATGAAAAAAGTTCCCCTTACCTTGAGTTTAATACAAACGGCTCAATCCGTGCATGATTCAGAGACAAGTTTGTAACTTTAAAAACTGATATACATCCGTAACACTAAAAAATCTCAACTCACTGATCAGAATATGCCCTGGATAACTAGGCCTGCCAATAGGGTTTTCTTTTTTTTCCCCAAAAGCTACTTTTGCCTACTACCAGCACAGAAACAGATACACGCAGAGGTTACATCTTAAGACGCTGTCTGGATTAACAAGGTGCCGTACATGAAAGCTTCTCAACACCACTGTTCTAAATAGGGATGTGCCTAATGCTGCAGAGTCAGCATTATCACAGTTGCCTTCCTACTTACTGGTTATTCAGCATGCACTCTTGGACCTAGTTTTCAGGGCTGTGACTAATTCAAAGTCATTGAGATTTCAAGGGAGTTTGTGGCTGCAGACTGTCCTAAAAATGCCCTCAGTCTCAAGCTTGAGGGGGCAAAGAAGACCAGAAGCCACTGGCGTTATGGTAAGCTCCCGTGCCTAGACCAAAACTTGATGACAAACAGTACCCAGCTTGCATCAGAAATGACACTCATTCTATGTGACGAAGATAGCACATCCAGGGCAGGTAGAAAACCTAAATCACAAGACTCAAAACAGAATTTCCCACACTTTTGATTTAAACCTGTCATTTTTTCTGTAATAGTATCATTAGAATCTAAAAATTACTTTCATTATATTAATCAAGGAACACAAAAGTATTTGCTACCTTATGACTTGGATCTACACGGAAGTCTGTCGTAATGATTTTGTCATGTGTCCCAAATATGTTTCATTAGTTCTCTACCCATAAGTTTATCTGTACCATCTCTGCTAGAATTCTGCTGTTAGCCTGAGCAAAGACATAGTACTCACGCTGAGGTAATGGCACGGTATCGTTCCTGTCCTGCAGTATCCCAGATCTGTGCTTTTATCGTCTTCCCATCCACCTGGATGCTCCTGGTGGCAAATTCCACCCCAATGGTGCTCTTACTCTCCAGATTGAACTCATTGCGTGTGAAACGTGACAGAAGATTACTCTTCCCAACTCCAGAGTCTCCAATCAACACAACTGGAAGAAAAGACATTATTTTCAAAATTAATTCTTCATACCAGTATTTACATAGTGCAGTGGTGCTATCTGGCTGCTACGATGCCTTGCAGGCAGGACCCAGAGGAGTTGCGCAGCCAGATAAACACAGGAGAAAGTTATGCTGACAACACCTCAGACTTTACTACTCATCGCTTGCTTCCCCCAGCCCCAAAACAGCCCCAAGCCTTTTTGTTGATAGCAGCTGCTCAGTTCCTCAGAGATGGAAATGAGAAATTGCTACAGTGACTGTCAACAGCTAAACATTGCTTTGGTGGCCCCAAGCCACCGCCACTAATTAGAGGTAACTAGATGTCCCTTGTATACTCAACCTTCTGTAGAGGAAGGCTGCAACCCACATTCTAAGAAACACTACAGTCAAGAACATGGCAACAGGCTACCTGTCTGCCTGACAAAAGCCTGTGTACAGTATAAGCCTGCTCTATTTTTATTAAAAAAAAACCAACACAGTAAGTAAACAACTATTTGCAGTCCCTGTTGGGGTTATACAGGGTGTTTTATTTCAATAATTAAATTCATAAATGTGTTCACCACAAAAAAGGGGAAAATAGGAGACATTTGACACTACAAACAAGATACAAAGCAAAGCAAACTTCATCCAGCAAAACGAGGTCTAGTAGATTGCATGAAAAGTAAAAGATGAGCTAAAAATCTCTGCCTCCACACAAGGTGTTGCCATGTTAACAGAAAAATGTTAGTGCGGAGCGATCTTCGGTACAAAAAAATCCAGCTTTACTGAAAGGAATTGTGAACATAAAAGGTACACCTTGTAGTAGGAGTTTCCCCCTACTTGGGGCTGAAGCTCTTCGCTGATCCCGAGGCACACCTCTTTGCCGTTCCTGCTCGAGCAGGCTGCTGCTTCATACCCAGCCACGCTAGACCAGGCTCTCCATGAGACCTTCTCATCAACTCCAAAGACAAGATTTGTCATATGAGGTTATTTACTATGCAGCTAACGCAACTACACACATTTTCTTAAATCCCTGTAATACTGACTAGAGCAAGAAATACCTGAAGGGAAACGAGAGTAAAAGCAATTAAGCCATCCTCCCTTAGTCTCAGCAAATAGTGTCTCATACATGACTGTGGTATTCAAGCTAACAGTATCCTGAGCTGAGCAGAAGGAAGAAAGGCAGTTTCAGTGAGGCTTCTTCAACCTTGGGAAGATTTCCTACTTCAGTTCAAAGTACAGATTTGTTGATCTTCCTCATTCATACGATCTTTTTTTCCTGCAGAAAAGCAGACATGGGCAGAAAACATTCCTGATCCCCCCACAACAAGTTACAGAAGACTTCTCATTTACACGCTTACAGAATGAGCTCACCAGCGTTCTCCCAGGGCCAAGGATCATACTCATCTTTTAGTGTTATTACAGCTTTTTTCTGCTCAGGCCATTGTTTCAGGATACAGCTCTGGCAGCACACTGCTCCAGTTCACATACCTCCCCACCCCTGCTAGCACATTCCCAAACTTCTGCTGTAGCCCTCTGTGACTCTGCTGCGACAGCTCTGGAGCTGCACGGGGAGATTGCTGAAATGCTCCTGACTCCCCGCCCAGCATTTCATCCAGCTGACAGCACAGATAGACGGACAATTGTGCTAGCACAGCTGAACAGTCAAAATACAACAGAGGCAGGAACAGGCAGCCAGTGGATCGTGGCAAGGCGCCACAACTCCCCACCCGGGATAGCTTAAATCAGCTCCTCACAGTGCTCTGCCTTCACTGGCAAATAGCCTCAGCCATTTTTTAGGCTATGAGAACAGATACATAAGAGAGATTTTATTATGAGTTCTAACTCTAGGATTTTGTTAACTTTATTTTCCAGGCAAACAGTTTTTCATCACTAATTCCATGGGGCCTTCCAAGAATGGGCTGAAGGTCACCCATCTTGCACAGTGATCTGCTGCCTTGGAGTAGGCTGTACCCTAAAGCAAAGCCCTGACCATAACCCGAAGGAGGTAAGAACATCTACCACACGCGCTAGACCAGCTTGGAAAAAACCCTGAAGCTTCCAACTACTTCCAAAGGGAGTTACCTTCTCGTGAATCTGCAGCTTGAGAAAGCACAGCCGTCTTCCCAGGTTCTAGCCACCTCCTATATCCTCTGGCATTTTAAAACTGTCAGCTTTGTGCAGAAACTGTGCAAATGGCTCTCAGGTCATTAACTCCATCTGTCGCAGGAAGAAAATTCAGGGGGTCCTGTGCTACTTTAGCTGGTTACTTGCCTCTGCTGCAGTCTGGCAGCAAAGCACCAGGCTCCCCTTTACCAGGCGGCTCCACGTTCTATCAGAGCTTACAAGAGAGCATTTCTGAGAAGTTACTGGATGCAGAAGTAACAAAGGAAGACAACCAGATCCCAACTCAGTAAATAATGTTCTCTCTACCTTACAGTCTCCAAGTGCTTCTTGTTAATACTCAGTCTTGAGCATTAAACGAGAATTTTCACTTTCAGGGGAAAGATGCAAAGACTGGAGGCCCACGTGCACACAGAACCCACAAACTTTTTTTTTCTATGGGAACTGTGCAAGAAGATACCTTCAAGATTCTGGACTAAGTGATTAGATCTTGGGAAAGTTCCTAAATTTGGGAACAGGCCACCAGACAGCATTGCCTGTTCAAATGCATAAGTCTCGACGGAGTAGAAAAGTTCCAAATCAGATCTAAGAGCCTGAATACTCCCTAAACACGTCTCACCAGAATCGATGAAGTCACACTCCGTAAACGGCCTTTAGGGCCACACTGGTAATGGAAAGATGCACCGGTTTTAACCTGGAAGCGACATGAATCAATAACCAGCACCAGTCATCATCAGATGGCTGTAAGTACACAAGCAAGCCACGCTTAGTGCCCCGTTTACATCCTGAATCGTGGTGCTGCTCCTTCAGTCTTTACTGATTTTCTCTCTCCTCCACCACACCGTGCCAGTCTGTGGGTTACCATTCACCACGTTACTCGTCCGTCAACAGCGAAACACTCAGATCTGTCACCATCATCACTCTGCTTCCCGTGTCTTGTTAGGCCTCACAACACACAGACCTACAGCCGCCCGAGCAGAGCGCAACCCCCCCACCCAGACACTGCTTCCTACCTCGGGATCCTGGTACAAAGCCAGTGAAAGACAGGAGTAAAAATCCAGGGCAATACATTCTTGGTAAGAAAAAAAAAAAAAAAAAAAGATCAACTTTATGATAGAATTTTAAATACACAAGTTTATTAATCTGGCAAAAAGAATATATTGTTTTGAACAATCAAGAAGATTAAGACTCTCTCTAGCAGAGACCACATAAGCAGAGTTCATTATAAATATTAAATACACAAGGTTGCCAGATATTGATGACTAATATGACACGCATTTGTTTTTAATAAGCACAGCCTTTGTTAGGCTTAAGCTCTAATCAGAGCAGTCTAAATTCCCACAAAGGTAAGAGAAAGCTCTTTTTTCTATGGGTGTTTTTTCCTTCCTTTTTCATGAGCCAGCATACATCTGCACAACCTCAAATTTAATTTTTAAAATAAACACTGATAATAGCTAATCTTCCTGAGAGGAAAATTAATGTGCAGATCACATTTTAATAGGTACAAAGCTTCCAATATTTTAACAACTATTAAAAGGTCATGAATTCAATTCCAGATCCAACCCATTCAAAACTCATCATGAAAAGTTCCTGCTTTTTAACCATCCCAGCTACAAAACTAATTGGGAACAGAGCCCTGAACCGCTGGCTTTGCTTGGGTTACATCACCAAAACACATCTACAACAAGATCCTCGCAGCCTCGTTATTCTGCGCAGCTCTGCATACAGAATTCAGCTTGTCCTCCCAAAGGTTGGCTCATTTTGTTAACAAACAACATTTTGTTGTGATCAATAAAATAAGCAGTTCTGACTGCCGGGATGCACACAGAAGAAAGGGAAATTGGGAATAAAGATAAAGAGGCACTACTTTAGCAGAGCAGCTTTGACTATAACCACACTCACATCCCCAGAGTGCCACCAAACCTTAAATTAGTTTTCGCCTACTGTGTGCTAGACCCGATAAGCCAATAATGTTGGTCTCTCCTGCAGCCCTGTTGAAATGGCCGGTCCGAAAGCGCAAGCTGACAGACGCCGCAAGCGGCCGTTCTTGTGTGCGAGGGAACACTAAGGACAGCGAGCCAGCTACACACAGAAACTGTTGCTACAAACTCCTTGGCCATTTTCACCCCAGAACAACTGTTTCATAGGCAGTATTTGACATGAAAGAGACTAACAGTAAATGGAGCTCTTTGCCTTTTAAACTTTGCATAAAGCTGATTAATATAATCTATGCTGAATGACAGAAGTTCCTATACAAGCAGTTCCAGATCTTTCACTATAAAAAAAAAAAAAGTAAAAATTGTGCCTTTAAAGCAACACTGCATTCAACTGGAGTCATCCTAAATAATATTACAATGCAAGGATGCAAATTTCTTAAACAAGTGCAACAGTAAAAGCTAAAATGAGAGTCCAACCAAATTTCCTTTGGAAATAGGTGGTAGGGGAAATGGTCAAACCTTAAATTTAATAAAAATAATCTTTCCCAGACTGCAACCCTTCTCCACCATTATTTCTCCCTCTGACCACCACACATGCCTGATAGAAGAGAGTTCAAAAGTTGTCTATGTAGCTAAGAAGGGTCTGAACCAGAAGTCAATCAAACCCCTGGATGTTATTTTTTTCATTATGTCAGTTACCCTTGATATTTAATTCCATTATTGGAGGGGGCAGAAGGGAAAGGAAGGGGAGTTGGTCCAACAGTAGAAACCTCTTCCCACTTTGTCCCATTTACATTCATTTTTTCTTGCCTAGTCCCAAAAAACCTAGAAGGAAGGAAAAGATGAGTAGATAGGGAAGGGTTTTTTTGTGAATTTGTTTATTTTTTAAAGAAAAACATCCACACAACTACCACTACCCAAAGGACGCACAGAAAAGGACAATCCTCTCCCCAGTTTTTCATTAAGTTAAGTGCTATAAAGCATGCCAAGTTACTCTGCAGTATCAACACAACAGTATTGTTCCTGACCAAATAGCTTTAGGTTAAGTTTCACTCCAGATAAAATTAAAAACACATTTCAAAGGGGCGTAAGGATTTTTAAAGATGAATGCAGTTTTGCCTACCTAATTGACTATTCACAGAAAGAAAAAAAGAAATAAAATGTTTAGGCTTTCAAATTCCTGGCTGTTAAACCACTTGGGAAATAGATGGTGGAGTGACTTCAGAAGGAAACTAGTTTATACCCAGACAGTTTAGCATATTTTTGGAGGCTAGCCTTCTGCTTTATAGGCAGAGAAGAAATAAGGGGTTTTTTCCCCCCACTATCTTGAAGACTGTAAACCAAACACACCGAACGGGCAAATACATCCATAAAGTATTTCCAATAGATGAGTAGTTGCTCTTTCCTTTCATCAACAAGCAAGTGTGGAACGCCACTGCCCGCGTTACGTACAGTGTGCCCCAACACCACACCCCTGGGAAATTCTCAAGGCAGCAAGCGCACGCCCACACCCCTCCCAGGCCACCTGAGCACCCACGGACGGCAACACTAACCTCGCCTTTTATATGGGTGAGCTCTTTGGACGAATCTAAGGGTCTCATCCATGCTACCAGAGGAGACCAAGCATAAAACAGGTTGGGAAACACGAAGGTGAACGTTTTACACCCATCTGCACTATTGCTTCGGCCTCGAAGGCAGAGTGGTGGGACGCTCCGGGCAAAAGGTCAGCCCAGCATCTTTACACGCGCAGGACACCGACCTGCAGCAACCTTTACAGACGCAGGACATCAGCAACGATAAAAACCACCTGAGCCAGCACAAGAAGAGCAGCACTAAATCCACCCAGCAGTTAGCTATTTTCTCACACAACCCCTGCACGCAGCTGCTGGACAACCCAAAGTGGCACAAGTATGGGTCAGAAGTATTAAAATAACCCCAGGCAAAGCCAAGTTAACACTATCCAGCCTCCCGGCTTCGGTTATTAGCGTTCAGTTAGCGGCCTGTGAAGGAGTTCTCCACTGAAGCTGAAGTTTTTCCAGCTCCGGCTCGGCACCGGGGGCGACCTCTCAGGCGACCCACACCAACGGCACCACCGTCGGGCACAAGCCCCGGCTCGAAGCCCCCCTCCCCTCCAGCCCCCGGACCCAGCCCTGAACCTCGCCCCCATCCCAGCGCG
>VYZW01054861.1:0-17667 GCA_013401315.1 Balaeniceps rex
CGCGGAGGGAGCGCTCAGCCCGCCCGGCGGGAAGCGGCCACTGCGCATGCGCAGGCGGCCGGGAGGGGCGGAGCTGACGGCCGGGAGGGGCGGAGCTGACGGCCGGGAGGGATCTGCGCATGCGCACTCGGCGTGGCCGGGAGCGCGCCCGGCGTGGGGCGGGGCTACGCTGCAGCGGGGCGCGCGCGCGCGTGGGCGGACGGACAGACGGAGGCGGACATGCAGACAGACGTGTGCACACACATGCACAAAAACACGCGTACGCATGTGCCGCCGTGCGTGCAGACACGTGCACACACACCCACACGTGTGCACACACACCCACCGTGTGCTGGTGCTGCTCAAACGTGCAGGTGCTCGCATGCACACACATGCACACGCATGCACACACGCATGCACACACACAAGCACGCGTATGCATGCACACAGGCATGCACACAGGCAGGCATGCACGCACACGTATGCATGCACATGCATGCACGCAGACACACGTGTGCAGAGGCACACCCACGTGTGCATGCACACGTATGCGCACATGCACGCACATACACAAAAACATGCATATGCATGTGCTGCCGTGCATGCACACGTGCACAAACGTGCACACACCCCCACACGTGTGCACATGCTGCACACGCTCGCGTGCACACATGCATGCACACACGCATGCAGACACGTGTCCGCACATGCACGCCCACGTGTGCACGCACATGTATGCACATACACAAAAACATGCATATGCATGTGCTGCCATGCATGCACACACCCCCACACGTGCACATGCACACGCTGCACATACTCACATGTACACAGCATACATGCACACACAGAGGCATGCACACACACATGCATGTGCACAGACGTGTGCACATGTGCATGCCCACACGTGCATGCCCACATGTGCACACCCACATACACACATGCACCCACCGTCACCAGCCAAGTGTTGCACGTACAGCTAGGTGTGCCACGGGAACACGCACACACACACACGGCATTTTACACACGGGTGCCCGTGCACTGCGCGTACCCACTGCCTGCATGTCGTGCACACGCATGCCGCTCCCCGCGCGGTTGCACACCGTGCATGCCTGCTGCTCGCCACCTGCTTCTCACGTGTGCTGGTGCTGCTGCGTGTGGGCCGGGGCTCTGCAGCCTCAGAGGGCGCGTGTGCGTGTGCGTTCACATGCGTGTGCGTGCCGGCACGTGTGCCCGGCCGGAAAGCCCAGTGGAAACCCCGGCACAGCGTGGTGGGCAGGGGCCAGATCCTGAGCCGGGGCCACGGCCCCTCTGCCCCCCACATGCGCAGCCCCCACGGGGCAACGCGTCCCCCACGCGTCCTGCGGCTGGGCCAGGCCAAGCCGCGCCGCGTCCTCGTCCCTCCCCGCTCCGTCCCTTCACCAGCTGCCACTCAAAGCTGTCACCAAGGCCAGCCTATTGCCAAGCCAGTCTCGCTGCCAGACTCCCAGACGCTGGCAGCTGCCTGCACCCTGGGCTTGGGTGCGCCTGCAGAGCTGGGAGCACCCCGGCCTGGCACCCCTTGCCCTGCTGTCCAGGGGGTCCGGCCCGGGTGACGCCGCAGGGACGGAGACGCGCGCGTGCGTCGCGTCCCCCCGGAACTCCCTTTGCTCCAGCAAAGCAGCGCTTCCTAAAGCAGGAGGAGGACGTGGTCCAGCGGGGCGGCAGCGTGCGTGGGGGTGTCCCCGTGCAAATGCCTCGGCCACCCTGCTCGTGCCGCGCTCCGGCTGGGCAGGAGCTGCCACGAACTCCCGTGCGTCACCGCTCTGCCGACACCGGCTGGGAGAGTCGGTGGGGAGGACGGGCAACCGGCCCCCAGGTGAGCAGGGGTGCGAGGAGGGGTGCGACGGGGTGTGCGCAGGGCGTGCGAGGGGGTCTACGGGGTGCGCTGTGCAATGGGGTGCCTGACGGGGCGCGTGTGGGGTGCGTGGCATGCGATGGGCGCATGCGGCGTGCGTGCTGCGCCATGGGGTGCGCCCGCATACAGTGGTGGGCACCGACTCTGTACTTTGCTCTGCCGCAACCGTCGCCACGCAGCAGCGGTGTTTCGCCGGCACGGCTGACGGGGTCGAGGGACGCCCTCCAGCCCCGTGAGCATCGCTCCTGCGTCTCCTTGCACTTTGCTTTCCCACCCAGCCCCACATCCCGGCGCCTGCCGCCTTCCCCTCCCACTGCCGCTGATAAGCACGCTGGGGGCTTATCTCCAGGGTCACGCCGAGCCGGGAGACCGCAGCAGCCCGGAGTCCGCGGGGCAACAGCCTTGACTGCTCCATATTTCACTGCTATCTGCTCTGTCTGCTAGGATTAAAAAAAAGCGGCAATAACCTTCATAAAGGAGCCGTCTCACGGCCGCACCCCAGCTGTGTCTCACGGGACGGGGAAACCGAGGCAGCGAGGATGGGGATATTCCCACCAGGACACCCAGGAAAACACGAGCAGGGCAGGACCGAACATCCCAGCACCGCAGAATCTGCCGGGAGCAGACACGCTTGCCGGAGCGACGTGGGGAGCGTCGGAGGCTTCTCCTCCGTCCCTGGCAGAGACGGGGCTGGAGCGGTCCCCTGACAGTCGGGGCTTGGGCTCAAAGCCATCGCTGGCACGGGGGGGGGGGACATTGGGTACAACCGCCGTCCTTTTTGTCACAGCTGCCAGTGGCGGTCAAGGGCTGCGAAGCCCCCCGGCCCCTCTCCCAGCGCACATTAGAAACCCACCGGGTTTGGAGGGTGACACAGCCCCCTCGGGCACCCATGGGTGCATCAGCCAGACCCAACCTACCCCTACACGGGGCCATAAGAGGCACTCGCAGACCCAGAGGGGGGGGCAGGTGCCCAAACGCCACCCCTCTCCCTTTTTCTCTCCCCAAGGCAGCTCCGGCGAAGCTCTCTGGACAACCCTTCACCACCCGCACATCCTTCAGCCCTGGGGCAGGCTGGAAGACTCGTGATTTTGTTGTTTCCGACGTCAAGGGGAGCAAACAACAAAACCCAGTCTCCGCCCTGCCCCGGGCACAGGCTCCACGCCGGTGGGCACTGCCAGCTCCAGCCCAGCCGACCCCGCAAAGCTGAGAATGCTGCACCCACGTGCAAACCCCGGTGAAACATGGCCAGGACCGGACAGGCAGCTGCAGGGAACGAGGTATCAATTTGCTGGAGAAATTAAAAATAAACCAAGTCAGAGCAACGTGAACATGGACCTGAATGTGACACGGTCACGTCCTGCTGGCAGGCAGCCGGGCGAGCTGGCGATGTCCCAACCACTCTCTAAATCACGGTTTTCTGTCCTAAAATGCTGCAGAACTGAGCAGAGAGGGCCAAGGAGCATCATTCAGCCTGCTCGACCTCTAGGCCTTCCTTACGGCTCCCGTGGCTGAGCAAAGATGCTGCAGCAGTTCAATATACATACATATATATATATGTACACACACATACCTTATTTTTTCCAAGCTATCCCACTCCACGACCTCCTAATCCTGCGAGATTTCCCTGCTGACCCCCCTCCTGCAGCACGTTCGGGAGTTATTAACTTTAACAGAGTCCGTTTGAACTTGCACCCCCATAATCAGGGCTGTGGCCAAAGGAAACAGCCCGTGTCGTGGCCAGGGACCTTCGTAATCAAAAATGGTTTCTTGAAAGAAATTTAAGATGTTCATTTCCTGCAATATCTCCTTCCTCCACATTTAAGAGGTTTGATTTCAAAGTTGAAAGCGTTACACACGGTTATTGGGGGAAAAGGCTGCGGTTCTCCTCCAGGGAGGGGGGAGGAATAAAGTGAAAATAAGTCCTTGACAGCAGAAATCTCTCCGAATCAATCAGCCAGATAGGCCACTACCTGCTGAGGAAACTGGTCCTTCCATTACATTTTAAAGGAATTAATTCTATTTATCAGAGAAAAATGAGAGGGAACAGTCAGCAAGGAACACCTTTGGGCAATTCCTCGGGGAAGGAGAGATACAACAGCGAGAAAGCGCAATTGTTCCTTTGAAAGAGGGCTTTTGAACAGCACATTACTGAGGATTAGGGAAAGCTCTCTGGAGGGGATTAATGTTTCACTAAAAAGCTCCCTTCTCACCAGTCTTCAAAGCCGCCTTTTCCTCCCAAGCCTGGGCTGACCAAAGGTGAGACCCGAAACCGAGGGCTGGAGCGGCTGCATCCATCGCACCTCCAGGCTCGTCTGACCACAGCCCCGCTGCGTCCCACCCCGCAGCCCTTTCCTCCTGCCAGCGAGGCTGGGGAAGCCACAAGCTCTTCCCTCCCAGCTTTTCTCCCCCATTTTGAGTCTGGGAGAACGCTGCTGCTCCCACTACCCTGCCCAGAGCCGAGGCCAGAGGCTCCCCAGGCAGGCGCAGGGCAGAGCTCCGAGCTCAGCACTTCATCAGCGCGTGGGCACGGGCAGATCACGACGCTTTTCTGCTCCCCGAGGAATAAGGAGGACCAGAGCATCAGTTGTAGCAGCTACAGCGGGCTGCAAAGCCTGCTAAAGAGACAGTGCTCAGCACAACCTCGGGGGAAATAACTCCTGTAAGGGCTGAGGGGTTGGTAAAAGCTGCACCAGCACAGAGCATTGCCCTGAGCTCATCCCCTTCCCCTCGGGGGGAAGCGGCTGCTCCCCTCTGCGCTGCTTCAGCGCCAAAGCCAGAGCCACGAATCCATCCGGCTGCTCCACACAAGTACGGCAAAGCCCCTCCGGAGCAGCAAGGAGGAGAGCGGGGAGGGCGGCAGCTTTGCCAAATTGCCCGGGGGAAGCTGGAGAGCTGGTAGATGAACATCAGATGCAAACAGAGGCTGCAAGCCCAGATAGCAGGCTGCCCTGTTATCTTTATTTTAGCACCTTGGCTGGTGGGCTGGCAGCAGGTGAGGAATGAGCTCAAACTGACATAAGAGCGGATGCTGCGACGTAGAGAGACAGGAGAAATATGTTCTCCTGCTTCAACGAGCAGAGAGACACTGAAGACTGAAGGGCCTGTGAAGACTCAGCGTTTCCCCCGCCTCGCTTCTCCCCCAGATAGATGACGATCATTATCCTCCTTCTACGGGAAGCATTGGAGAATGGCTTCCACGCACTCGCCACGGTCCAGAGCCCTCTCCAGAAAAGCAGGACCTCAGCTTAAGAAAAAAAATATCCTAGCAAGAACTTCTACAAGAAGCACATTCATTCTCCTCAATAATTCACAGCAGTCTTGCAGGATCCCAGCAGGATCCCTCCACCACACAGGTATTTCCAGCCAGCTTTGCTCGCAGGCACCGAGCAGCCAGCGTCTGCGTGGCTCCGCTCATCTCAGCGACGCCGAAGCATCGCCGACTCTGCTCCACCGCACCAGTCCAAGCCGAGACAGCGACAGCAGCCACAGCCTTGCAGGAGCCTTCCCTCTCAGCAGGTTCATTGCTTTGGACTCAGTGGACCCCCCCCTGCCCCTCCAAGTCCCTCCTATGTCAGAAGCAGAGGGACAGGTCAGAAGCTGCTGTCCTGCCAGCATGCAGCACACCAGCTCCCCTCGCACGCACGCAGATCCCTCGCGTCGGTGTGATTTACGCCACATCAGCACATCTTGCCAACGCTGAGGAGGGAGCTGGAAGGACCGTTTCTGGCTGGCCAGAAACAACAGGCTTTGGGACTAGTTGTGCTTTTCAAAGAGGTTCAAACGCAGAGCACAACCTTATCGCAAAGATGGGGGTACGTCTCTGCTCCCCACAACCCAGCGGCACCACCTTTCCTTCCAGCCGCCTTCTCGGCTCCCTCTCACCGAGCTGGTTACCCCATCCTCCCACAAGCGCATTCTTTGCAAGAGCTGGCTTGCATGGGGACAGAGCCTTTGCAGAGATAAACAGACCTTAGTGCAGGCAAAGGACATCCGCCAAATCTAAGAGATCACAAAGGACCTTTTTCTAAGCCCCTTTTTAGCTGCAAAGGAGCCGATGAGCAACGTTAGGAAAGAGCTCTGACCCCGCCAGTGCCATCAGGAACGTCGGTACCCATCCTTACACAACTCTTTGCAAATTCTTTTTACATTTGAGGAGAGGTTGCTAAAAGAAATCCACCTGTATGTGCAGAGCCTCCAAGAGAAATGATTAAAGCCAGGCTTTCTGAATCCTCATCTAAAAAACCCCGGTCTCGTTGTGATGCACCTACACAAAGGCCGGAGCGTTTCCAGCCCGCACGCACTCCCATGCACGCACTCAAGCAACCACTGCTCCACCTACGCTCTCCAACAACACAAGGTATTGATAGATCCCATCTCAGACTCAGAAGCAAGCTGGGTGCAGCAGGTTTTACAGGTATACAAGAAAGCAGCGTTTGGGATTCCTCCCGTTCCCTCTCACTACCCAATCCCCTCTTCCAAAAGACACTGTAAAAAAACCAACCAAACAAACAAACCCCAAAAAACCCAAACCCCCAAAACCAGAATACTAACACCCAGCTAACAGCAAGCACGGTGCTTGCGACAGAAAAGCAGGGGTAAAATCCACTGTGCACAGAGCTGCCCATGGCTCCCCTGGGCATTGGCACTGTCTGGCTGCGAGCGAACGCCTCCGGGCTCGGCAGAAGAACTGCCGTAAGGCTTCTTACGTACCGTGGATCAGGTCATCCAAATACAGCAGAACTACCGAGTAGCCGTTAGCTTGTCCTACACATACTTGCGAGTCCCTAATTCAAAAGGAAGCTTCCAAACGGGCATGTTTAGGGCCAGATTTTGGGCAAGGCTTCAGCAGCATTTCTTAAGCGTCAAAAAAGATTTCCTGCCACAAGAGGGAAGGAAGCCCAGCCAGGTGGGGAGGTTGCACGACATCCCAAACTATCTGCAAGAGGTAAGCACAGGGGACAAGACAGATTAATCACCAGTAACTAGGGGAACTCAATCAGCTTAAATGTGGCAATCAAGGAAGATACATGGAGTGCAGGGAGACAGATGGTTGTGCGCATTTATTTTTCTTTGATAAAAATGGTATGCAAATTACATAGCCATGGAGGCTCTTGGGAAATATCACCCTGCTGGTCCTCAGGGAGTTTCTTGGAGAGTCATAACATTCAAACACACCAAAATGGAGGGGGGCGGGGTGGAGGATGGATCTAAACTGGGAAGAACATGAACTTCAACATTTTCCAGTGAAGCGAAAAGATCGTTAACTTATTTTTCAATTTCCTTTTTCTGTTTTCACACTTTCAGGAATGAGCCTACCGAGCACAAGAGTCAACAAACCCCTGACACCACCGCGCAAGAACTAAATTGCTTGGGCAGAAAGACACCTTTCGAACACGTTCTTCTGCACGGCACTTTCAACTCAAGTTCAAGAACAGCAAGCCTGATCCCTGAAGGCATCTAGGCTCCTTTACACCACCCCAAGAGTGTAAAGAGGCCATACTTCAAATGTAGTTTGAAGAAGTTAACCCTCTACCAGGAGATCAGAGGCACCTGTGTGCAAGGGACACAGGCTCAGTTCATCCAATGGAACATTAAGACAAATGACATCAGAAATTTCCAGGTCATTTCAATTTTTCTTTTGATCCATTCCCAATAAGATGCTGGGAGAAATAACCGAAAACCAAACTTGGCTCAAGTTTTAAATATTTGCCTGAAAGGAGGGCTAGGGGAGGGAATCATGTACAATTAAAATCAAGCTACTCAAAACACAATCATTCAGGTAAGTAACTAGAAGTATCGCCTCTACCATCTAGAGAGAGAGAGAAGAGTGTCTGAGACAGAGGGCATATTTAGGAAAAAATACACATCTGAAGTCTCTGTGGCCACGATGAGAACTGGAATCCACATACAAGCCAGTTAAAGAGCATTTCAACATGAAATCTTAACTTAGTAGGAAGGTCAGGGGTTAAGCTGTATCTTTTTGTTTTAAATACATGGACAGCTGTCAGATATGAAAATGATGGTGGGCTTTCCTGAAAGATCCCCCTGTGCATGTGTATGGATGCATGTGCTGATGTCTGTGGGGCAGCGTGACAAGAGTTTAGGAAGGCTGGGAGCCCAGCAGTCTCTCAATAGCTGCATTGATGTCTCCACCAGTGGCAATAAGCGCCTGGAGGTTAGCCTCACGATTAATGAAGCCCATGGCGTTCAGCTGCTCCAGCTGCTGTTGGAATCGCACTTCAGGACTCTGCGCCTACAGAGGGAAAGGACAAAGACCTTAGAGTCAGACAGCAGAGATTAACATTCGATACGGGCAGGGCCAGCAACAGCGGCTGGGCAGGCACCCTGAGCTCAGCTTTAGGCGTACTGAAATAGTCCAGGCTCATTTAGCTATGTTACCCACCTCCCCACGGGCTTTGGCACAGCAGCCACACTGCACACGGTTAGTCCGAGTTCTGTACCTACGGTGACAGCAGCGCTGGGAGGAGGATCCCTGCCACTCTTAGCTTCAAACCTGTGCAGAGGGTTACTACGCCCCAAAGAACTAGCCAGCCTGAGACACCAAACTTAGCACCAGAGCCAAGAGAAACCTGTTGGGGACCACATCCCTAGAGTGGGGTGGGATCGGGATCTAGTTCACCCTGGAGATGTCCCTCCCCAGAAGCGTATCGGCGTGCAGCCGGGCATTACATACTTGAGAGCTTCCTCCGGCCAGCAGCTGGATCATCTGCTGCATGAGCTGCTGTTGGGGGTTACCACCCCCAGCTGGAGAGGCACTGGCCGGCGTCGAAGCGGAGGGAACAGGGTTCTCCGGGATTGTGCTTCCTCCTGTGGAGGACGGGGGCATTCGAGGCATGCCGAAGGAGCCGAGGCTGCAGAGGAAGGCAGGGTGTGCTCAGAGGCAAGCTGGCACTTCTGGGTGTCCCCCGAGAGCTGGGCAGCGCGGTAACCGGCAGGCTCTGCCAGGCTGGCCCCCGCTGAGGCCCAGACTACAGGACAGCTTTGTAAATTAAACCAGCTGCGTTTGTATCCTGGTCACACATGATGCTGGGAGTAAGCAATCCTAACAGAGGCGCAGGCCTGAAAGGGACTGCAGAGCCTGAACGTGACCCACGCTGCCAGAGAGCAGAAGGCCTGAGGGCTGGCAACAGACCAGCCTCAACGTACCCACCCAAACCTCGCGGCTGCGCACCCCGTACTGTTCTCCAGAGATAAAATTCTTGACTTAGCCGATACTGAATACAGCATGGTACTCATGGGGGAGGGACCAAGTGGTTTCCAAACCTCTTCTCCAAAAAGAAAGGGTCAAGGACTTCCCGCATGAAGTACAACCAACCAGAAAGTGCTAATTAGCTGGAGCTCACAAGCCTGCAGGCACGCACACACGCATGCAGTAGTCCCCCTGACAGAGCACCCTAAGCAGATCTCCTCGATGAATCAACAGCTAGTCTGCCTGCTGGTATCAAGCATGTCAGCTCTGCCTGCAGAAACCAACTCTAAAGCGCTTATTACCTTGGCACTAGTCCTGGGGCCTCCGTTTGCAGCGTCTGGAGTCCCTGCTGGATCTGGAGGAGCGCCTGCATGGCGCGGGGGTTGGTGAGAATGGAGAGGGAGTCTGGGTTCTGCATCTGGGAACAAAGGCAAAAAGGCACAGCGGTACCAAACAGCGAGAGCTTCTGCAGCCAGAGATCCACCAGCTTTAAATCTGAACAGCAATCGGCACAGAGCTGCGCCTCTTGCTCTGCAGCCAGAGCGAACCCACGAGTCTGGTTCCTCCTTCAAGTCTGCAGGGCTCATCTACAGACACTCAGAGAGTTCAGACCAAATTTCCTAGATGAACTAGGTGAATCAGATTAGAACTGGGGGCACATGCCTTTGGAATTAAAGTGATTTTATTTGATTTACCTGAGTGAACCAGCTGCTCTAGCACAATTAGCTGTTGCGATTTTTGTAAACTCATTACAGTGAGACACCATCCACACAGGGGTTTCATGTAGCTTAACTAGTCTAATTTGAAGCCCACTTTTAGGTAATTTAGATTACTTGCCTGTCTAAACAAGCTCTTCCTTTCTCTCTGCCCTGTGCAAACCCCTTTCTTTCATGGCCCAAACCACCCAAGCCCACGCATTTCCTAGTCCACTTGCCTAAGCAGCCGAGATACTCCCTTTCCTACAGAGGATGGAAAAGCTCTGGAGCCCGGGGGCTGAGAGCAGCACAGGGCCAGACAGGGGCCTTTACCTGCTGCAGGAAGACAGGGAGCTGAAGGCGGAGCTGTTCTTGAAGCTGTGGATTCCCAGCAAAGAGGGGGACATTTACCATGATCTAGCAAGAGACAGCACACGTACGTAGGGTCAGAGGGTTGCTGCCACTGGCTGTTATACCCTACGTAACTAAGCCACGAAGAACAAGTCAGTCATGCCCCTGACTCCCTCCCTCTGCTTTCAACCTGTTCCCTGGCTAACGGGGACTGAAACAGGACAGCTCAATTCCTGGCAGCAGTGTTGAACGGGGGCCACTTGGCCACAGGCAAAGAGATGGGCCATTCCCAAGTCCCTTTGAAAGCCCCCTTTTTTGTTAGGGGCTCTGCTAAGACACAGGGTTCAGTACCACGACTGCCTTCAAGCTACCGAGAAATACAAGACGACTCTCTATATTCACTCAGCTCTCCGGTTTCCGCAAGAGGAACCACTCCAACTATAGAAGCAGACTGGTCTCACAAGCATTGTGCTCACGGCCTGTCTGACAAAAAAAAGACAACTGCAACACTTTTACCTGTGCTGCAAAGTCTGGGTTCTGGGCAAGAGTCTGCATCATGCTCCGCATATAAGGGGCAGAGATCATGTTCTGCATCAGCTGAGGGTTTTCGGAAATCTGCTGCAGGAGTCCTTGCATCTCTGGGCTGTTAAACATGCCTGCAAGGGGAAAGGGAAGAGAAGACAAAGGAAAACCCCTTACAAGCCTGAGCACTGCTGCAATGCCTGAAATACAGCATGATGTCTAACAGCAACGCCTTTACTTCATCCCCTGGCCAACAGCGAATATCGCTGTGGACAGCCATGGTAGTGCTCTGCTTGCCACTCTCCCATGCTCTCGAGGACATCAGAGTTCCCAAAGTAACCCTCTGACAGGCACACAAGGAAGAACCTTGCCTTTGTGCTTGCAACTGGGCTAGAATCATTCACCTGGAGAGCAGCCACGGACAGGCACGCAAATGCCAGAGGGAACCGCCCTCCAAGGAAGCCTGGGTGACCTGTTCAGTCAGTAGCACCCTCTGGTTCCTCTCTTGCTTACGTACCAGCCCCAATGCTAGCAGCATTCAGCCCAAAGGGGTTGGATACAGTCGGTGTGCTTTGGGTGGTTGCTGAGCCAGTGCTCCCTTCACTGCTGGGCGCCTGGCTCTGGGAAGCAGGGGGCGTAGGGCTCCAAGGGTTCGGTAACGGCTCTCTGTTCTCTGTCCGCAAAGGCTGAGAGCTTGAGCTATCAGAATTCCCCGTCAAGGAAGAGAAAGGATTGTTGCCAAACTAAGGAAAAATAAAAAAGAAATAGCAGTAATCCAGTTAGCCCCAGCAGAGAACGTCGGACTAACCCCACCAGCATACGAGCTAGGGAACAGCCGATCATATTCATCCAGGTCCAGAATTTGCTAAACATCATTTGCCTCCCGAGAAATCTGTAATCCACAACACACCTCGCTCAGAAAAAGACCAGGCTCAAGAAGTGGCCACAGCCCTAGATTTGGCTCCCAAATGCAGGGCTTCAAAACATCCATGTAAAATCAACACCCGGACATACCAGTAGGTAATGCTAGACTGGAGTATGTCTGCACAGCCTTTTGCAGACAGACCTGCGCTCACTCCTCCTGTGCTTCAAGCCAGCTGGATCTCGGCCAGCTCCAATCCAAAGGCGTCAGGCTTGAGCTAATACAGTAAGCTGGGCCGAGAGCAGAGGGCTGTGCTAACGAAGCTATGGGGCCTTCACATCGGCGATGGCTGGCATCCAGCCTGCTTGGAGACCAAAGGAGCGAGCGCAGGTCTCTGCTCGGATACACCAAACCGTGTAATAAAAGCAGATGATGGGCACTGCACAACGTTCTCCTGCGAGTGGCTGCATTCATCATCTAGAGCGGGAGGGGATGAACAGCCATGCTTTGGGAAGACTGCCCCGTTAGCAGGGGGGTCAGGGAAAGACCCCTTTCCCGTGCTCAGCACACTACACCCCACTTACAGGAACGCAGCCCATACCTGCTCCCTGGCCGCGCTAAACATGGGCTCCTGGATGTCCGTGTACATCCGGCGCAGGGCGTTGTATCCTCCTGGAATGCTCTCGAGGTTACTCAAAGCACGGTCCTGGTTCCGCATCATCTCCTGCATCATGGCAGGGTTACGAGCCAATTCCATTGTCTGGGAGAAGGAGGAAAACGTGGAAAGCTCAGGCCCATGTGCACCATGGAAGACCGGAGTGGATGAAGAGACTGGTTAGCAGCCCAGTGGTATTCTCCTGATCCACCAACCAAGCACTGAAAGAGTTAAATCTCAGCTCCCAGAAGAAAGAGTATAATTAAACCCGTTTCACAGCCAGAGAGCAGAGAGATCATTTATCCAAGCAAAGAGAGCCCAGGGATCCTGGCTCCTCCCATCCTTGCTCAGCTCTCTTCCTTCTCAACCTCAATTCAGCTGGAGGAGATTGTTTTGTTTCTAAGCAGTATCAGGACATCCAAACATTTAACACCCATATGTTCCTACTCAAAGTAGATGGACTGCATTCAAAAACTGAGAAGGTGGAAGAGATTGGATCCTTCCCATTTTAAGAAAACCAAGAAATTCACCCTCTCCAGACTTCTGATGGATCTCCCCTGCACAAGGAACATCCAGATCTCATTTGAGGAGCTGCTTAAGTACAGATCATGCACAATGTAGTCCTGCAGCTCTGGTATTTCATGTATGGCCAACACAGTTGAAAGAAAGATAACTGAGAAGCAGATGGAAACTAGGCTCATTCTGCAACAGCGCAGAAAGACCTCCTGACAAGTCTTCCTGGGAGAACAGCGGAGTCCTGTCAAGGGCTATTTAACACTCAGGCTCTCACTCATCCCTTATGCTTCCCTTCCGATGAACCTTCGGTCTTCCAGATAGCCAGTTCTCTAGGGCATGGGTCATCTCTGTTCTGGGACTGTACAGAAAATCGAGACCTCTAGGATCCCGGCCTACGACTAGCGCTCTCCGCTGATACAGGTAGTAAAATATGGACTGTACAGCTCTGTAGTCTATACTTAATCTATCAAGAGAAATAGAGAGAAACAAAAAGCTTTTGCAGTAGCTTCGCTTCCCCGTGACTGCTTTAACTCCCATTCCTGAATCAGAACACGGTAGCCTTGTATGCAGCACGCTAGGATGATCCCAGCATCCTTTTTTGCCCAACACATGATGGGAGTCAATAGCCCTGAAAGGGAGATAAGAGTTGCAAGTATGTGGGTTGAGTAATCAGTATTCACATAACTCAAGACCACCATCTGTTTGTGGGGAGCTTACAGCAGGAAGGAAGAGTTCTCTAAAATCCCTGATCTGGCATTCACACACTCCCTTTGGAGAGCAGACACTGAGGCTGGTCCACAAAGATGCTCTGGAACATGCTTTAAACAGGCCCCGGCGTGCTGACTCACCTGCCTCATCAGCTCCGGGTTATTCAGCATGTGGCTTATCTCCGGATTTCGCTCCATGAGCTGCTGCATCTGGGGATTGGCCATGATCATCTGTCTCATGAGGTCAGGGTTAGACATCATGTTCTGCACCAACGGATTCTCCATGATCTGAGAAAGCATCTCTGGGTTGGACATCAGCTGCCGCTGCATCTGCTGCTGGAGCTCCATGAAGTTGGCAGAGCCCATCCCAAGGTTGCCCAGCCCAGTGATGCCGCCAAAGCCAGCTGGAGAGGGAACAACACATGGGGAGAGAGGCGTGAGTCAGTAACTGTCGGCAGCTGCAAAAAGAGGACAAGCACATCAGCTAAACTGCACCCACGCTAATCTAGGGGTATCCTCTATGCCTACGGCAGCCAGCTCTGAGGGAGGACACCCTCTACATGCTTCCCTAAAGGCTTTGGCATTATGCTGAGCAGGGAAACCAAGGTATGCCGGTGGAAGCGACTCATGCAAAGCCTACAGCAAGCAGAGACAACTACAGGGGTCAAGAATCCCAACTCCTTGGTCTAATCCTAGGAAATTCTTTCGTGTCACACCTTCTCACAGCCATCACTTACACAGGATGGATGTAGCACTGTTCGGGCCTCCGTCTCCAGGACCTCCCATGGTCCCAGACCCACTGCTCCGTCTGCTGCCGCTCCCTGCGTCGGAAACGGCGCTGCTGGATGTGGAAGGCTGAGATGGGGCAGCAGGAGAAGAAGGGGTTGCAGTGGGGGCAGAAGCAGCATTGGGGGCAGAAGCAGCAGATGTTGAATCTTGGACCCTGCAAAGAAAAAAAAGAAGGCGTGAAACTCCTGAGATTCAGGAACGTGAGCGGAGTCCCCTGTGGGGGACACAGGACGGCGCACCCCACACTGACCGAGCCTCCCTTCGCGCCTGTTGTCCCCACAGCAGCCAGCCCCGGCTGCTTCCATTCCCACCCGCACGGATACACAGCTGTGCTCCCAGATGCCTTCCATCTGCTGGAATCTGCCTCCCATCCTGATGCATAACAGCCCCTGACATTTTATCCTGGCCCACACAAAGTGGCTTGACTGGTCTTGCCCCGAGTTGTATCTATCTCTTCCTTGAATCACACTGAACTATTTACCTCAGCTATATCCTTGAGCAATAAGTTTGCTCCAAACAGGAAAATCCTCCTGCTGCTCCCACAGAAACCACAGGAGGTTACAGCAGGGCTAGAGCATGGGGTAAACAAGAATTTGCTTTTCTGCAAATCCTCCCATGCACTGAATATTCCTATCAGTGCTCCTGGGGGCAAAAATAAGTATCAGCATTACTCTACAGATAGGGAAACTGAGGCACAAGGCAGCTAGCATCTGTCCCATGAAGCTACAGAACGTTTCTGGCCAGCTTGGCTACAGATTCACATCTCTGCCACTGGCTGTACCTTGCATGCAAGGCTTCTCCATCCAACACGAGTTGACTAGAGCTTCTTTTCATACACACATGCAGATACCGTGCCGTAAGCCACAGCGTAGCAGATGCTGGACATCAGCTTTATTGAGTAAACCAAGCGCAGCTAGTACCTTGTAATCACAGCTCTTCCTCAGGATTTTTATAGGAATTTGAAAGAGAACATTTAAAAATTCTCTGAAGCATCTGCAGTCACGATAGCGAGTCCTGAACCAGTGCTGAAGAGCTTTCACATGAAATTAGACCACAGAATTCCCTTCACTCGCCTCAAATAATGCTATTATGCCACTGACAAGTAAATAAGAACAACGATTTCTTGACACCCCCCCCCCAAGAATTATTCCTTTCTCTAACTCCCTTTCTTTTTTCACTCTTATTTTAGGACTTTAAAAATCAAACCCGAAGGTCCCTGTCCACTTTCCAGACTCACCTGACTGCTGCTGAAAACCAGCAGCCACTGAGAGGGAGGCAGAGTGGGGAAACAAAGCAAATAGGAAGCTGAACAAAAAAGGAAGAAGGAAGCTGGAGAAAGGTCATTTGGTTTCTCTCAGCACAGGAAGAGGCTGTACTGTCTTCGGTAAGCACTTATCTATGACTATTAGTGGGGGAAAAAAACGAGCAACCCAGGACAGCTCTCTCGTTTACCCTTTGAAATGGTTCACAAGTACGGCAGTTTGCTGTGGAGACAGTGGTAAACAGCATCAGACTACCAGGCTACCTGGAGATGCAGAATCCAGAGAGAGGCCTCCTGCAGAAGCTGACAATACACATGCTTGTCTTCGTAAAAAAGAGGGGGGCAGGGGGTAAAAAAAAAGCAGTAATCTTGACTAAGCCAGTAAGGCAGCTCTCCCAGGGGACAGCAGAACTGCACAAAGAGACGCAGACCCATTGGTTCACCGGGAGCCCGATCAGACTGCAGCAGGGAGCCCAAGGAATGGTTGTGAAGGGGGTTTCGAGATGAACACGATGTGGTTGCGCCTGAAGTACAGCAACTGTTCCCAAAAACCTTCTGTGCCCACCACTCCATCGGACAGCACTGGGAAAAGCTTAACCCCGCAGGACCTTGTGGTCAATCCTGCGTCCCTTTCTCAGGCCAAGCTACACAGGACATTGAGTTGCTGGAGCGTGGGCAGAGAAGGGCAACGAAGCTGGGGAAGGGTCTGGAGCACAAGTGCTGTGAGGAGCGGCTGAGGGAGCTGGGGTTGTTCAGCCTGGAGAAGAGGAGGCTGAGGGGAGCCCTCATCGCCCTCTACAACTGCCTGAGAGGAGGGTGCAGCGAGGTGGGGGTCGGTCTCTTCTCCCAATAACAAGCGATGGGACGAGAGGCAATGGCCTCAAGTTGTGCCAGGGGAGGTTTAGATTGGATATTGGGAAAAACTTCTTCATGGAGAGGGTTGTCAAGCATTGGAACAGGCTGCCCAGGGAAGTGGGGGAGTCCCCATCCCTGGAGGGATTTAAAAGCCGGGCAGATGAGGCGCTTAGGGACATGGTTTAGTGGTGGACAGGGACGGTTGGACTCGGTGATCTTAAAGGTCTTTTCCAACCAAATGATTCTACGGTGCAGACAGACCCAAGTGAGCCGTGTCCAAACTGGCAGCTACCATAGGGTGTGCCCGCAATACTGTACTTGAGCTAACAACCACACCACTGCGTGCACGTGGTCACAGGGCCCGAGCCTCCGTGCATTCCCACCGAGGTGAGGCACCCACCTGTCTGCACCTGCCCATGCGGCCATGCCTCTAGATAACCACACAGAAACACTGTTCTGCCCTACAGATAGTGCTCTGCACACGCGGCATGCCTCCCATGGCACCTGAGAGAGCGTAAGCACAGGTTTAGAGCAGAGTATATGATAGGAAGCAAAAGAAAATCTGGGTATTAGTTTCAACTTCAACGCAAATTCATTGGGAAACTAATTTCTGTTAACAGCAACTTATCTTTGTCAGAACTAGTATCAAGTTCCAATGGGTTTTTTCAAGATTACTAAATTATAAAGGCTCAAAATACGCAAAGCCACATACACGAGTTGTGTTAAAGAAGAGTCAACCCCCCTCAGGTACGTGCCACAAACTTATGTAGCTGTGTAACCCAGGGAAAAGACAGGCCAAGTGATAAACAGCTGCATGGCAAAGCCGTGGCAGGGAGAGAGCCTGGGAGAGTTCTGTCGGATCACCACTGCCAGACTCGCACACACCCCAAAACCAGCACTCAGGCCTCACACAAGTACTTTGCTTCGGTCACCGATAGGGCAGAAATGCTCCACCATCGTTTATTCGCATCATCCATCTACCCTCGCCCCCCCAGGATGAAACAGTTTCTTACTTCTGCGGAGTCTTAATGACCAAGTGTACAGTCAGCCCATCTTTGATCCCATGTTGATTCAACGTGTCTCCATCCTTCAGGATCTTCCCAGCAAAGATCAGAACCAGCTGATCCTGTTTGGCTTTAAACCGCCTGGAAATCTCTTCTTTGAACTGTAAAACAAAGAAAGCATTTTTCAGGCAAAGGACCAGGACCAGAAATTTAAAGCTAATACTCCAGATATCATATCCACTAGGCAAACAGCATAACGAGCTGACAGTCCTTCAATACCTCACCCAAAAGGAGCCCATGCAGGTACCAATTCAGTCACCAGTTGCTGAGGATGTCCGAGGCGTTAAGGAAAAAAAAAAAAAAA
>VYZW01054864.1:0-15838 GCA_013401315.1 Balaeniceps rex
GATGGGATGGGATGGGATGGGATGGGATGGGATGGGAAGTGCCGTGATTTTTCATGTCAGCTGAGCCATGCCTGGCAACTCACCGTTGTTGGGAGGTGATGGGCAGGTTGTCCCTGCCCAGCAGAGCCGGCACGGCATGCCATGCCCGCGAGCCATGCCGGAGGGCTGCAGGCGCCGGGCCGCCCGGCGGCGAGGCTGTGCTGCTGGTTAGCATTCTCCCGAGGAGCCCGGCAGGTAATTACACACAGATTAAAAATGTAAGCAAAAGCAATTTTTCTTCCTTCCAAGGCTGGGCAGAGACGTGCGACCTGGTGCCGGCAGGAGGAAGGAGCCGTGCTCGCTCCACGGCAGCCAGCGCCCCAGGGGGAAAGCAGAGTGCTGCACCCCACAGCCCTGCACCCCAGGGCCCACGGAGGGGTCCCAATGCACCACACTCCTCCATCCCCATCCTCCTCCTCTTCCTCCACAGCTCAGAGCTCCTGGACCCTCCTTGAACCCGAGCTCTTACCTCCGTGGTGGCATCTAGCAGGCTTCAAAGAGCAGCCAAAGCGCCGAGCTCCTGGTGCAAAGGGCACACTCGATGCTCCAAGTTCCTTCCCTTTCCGTGATCACTGCCTTTAGCGGCCCAGGGAAGGCAAAATGTTGTTTAAGAAAAAGCATATTTTAAAAAAAAAATTGCCGGCATCACTTTAATTAAGCGATAAAATGAGGTAGAGCGCGAGGAACTGCACGCTAATTCATCCTGAAGACGTTGGGCACCGGGCCAGGAGGCTCCTCTTACCGCAGCGACGAGATTTCATTAAAAAATGTTTTATTTTCGCTTTTTTTTTTTTTTAAACACTTGTTAATTGAACCGAGAGGCTAAAAAGTTATGAGCCGGGAAAGCTGCCTTCTACCAACCTGCCACCGCGCGAGCCCCGGCGCCGCTGGCTTCCCGCGCGCTCCCTTCCAGCGGCCGGGGAAACGCTTGGGCCACCGCTTCCCTTTGCCATTTCTATATTTTAATCCAAAATTATTTTATCGCCCGCCGAAGAAAAAAAAACAGCCAGTACCTAAGTAGTCATTTATTAACGGCCCTAAGTATCATTAGGCAGAGAGATGTGGTAAAATATAGATTACACCGGGAAGAACCAAGTATCCGAGCGCCGTTTTTCCTGTTCAGCATGTCATTACGCATCCCGGCGCGGCGTTATCACCGCGATGATTAGTAGCATCAAATGACTTCTGAAAAATGATTATGTGCCATTAAAAACATCAGTCTGTCTGAAAGCAGCCCAAACAAATGGCCGTGCTGGGGATGAGTCATTGGCTCCGCGGCCGGGGGATGTGACGGGAATCCCGGAGACGCGGCGGGTGCAACCGGTGGGTGCCGCGGTGGTACCTTGGGGATGAGGGTGCGGCAAACACCGGCGGGGTGAAAGGCTGATGGCCCAAGTGCCTGGCTGGCTGGGTGCCAGGCTGGTGGCTGGAGGGACCCACGGGGAGGGCGGTCGCAGGATGGGTGCAGGAGGGACCTGCGAACGACTCCTGTCCCCACAGGTCCCGGACGTGGGGCTCCCCCTGCTCCGCGCTCAGCTCGCCCCGCTCTGTCTTTGCCTCTCACCGGCTGCAACTCCAGAACGTGGCCAGGCGTCTCCTTGCCGTTGCATCAGCTCCGCCACCCCAACCCATCGCTCCGACCCACCACCCCAGCCCCATTGCCCCCAAGTCCATTGCCCTGTCTCCATCACCCCAAGCCGTTGCCCTGGCTCCATCCAAACCATCACCCAGGCCCCATCACTTCACCCCATCAACCCAACGCATCGCCCCAACCCATTTCCCTGGCCCCAACCCACGGCTCCATCACACCAACCCACCATCCCAACCCATCGCCCTGGCTCCATCACTTCACCTCATCAACCCAACGCGTCGCCTCAACCCATTGCTCTGGCTCCATCACCCCAGCCCATCACCTCAGATCCACCACCAAACCCACCACCCCAGCTCCATTACCAAACCCATCACCCCAGCTCCATCACCCCAGATCCATCACCGAGCCCATCACCCCAGCTCCATCACCCCAACCCATCACCCCAACCCATCACCCCAGTTCCATCACCCCAACCCATCACCCCAGCTCCATCACCCCAGCACCATCACCAAACCCACCACCCCACCTCCACCACCGCGCCCATCACCCCAATCCATCACCCCAACCCATCACCCCAGCCCACCACCCCGCCCTGCCCTCCCCACCCCACAGCCGTGCCCACGCCGTGCCAGCCTGCTGCCGGCACTTCGCTCCCTGCTGTTTCCACTTTAAGAGGACATAAATCCAGTTAGGCCGTCCAAAGAAGACAAATCAAACTGTCACATCTGCGGAGACGGTTCAATTGAGGGGGTATTGATTGTCACAGAGAATATTCGCGCTTTATTCACCTACTTAGTCCCTTCCCCTAGGCACGTATGAATTCATCAAACGTTGTCACACCACATCATAATACTTGTTCCCGGCTGTAGTCGCAGCAGCTCAGACCTTGTCCTGCCTTCCCGGGCAAGCGGGAATTTAGGGAAGAAAGGCTTTGCCGGCAGAACAGACGCCTGACGGCGGTCGAGGGATGAATTAACCCTCCCGCGGCCGAGGGAGGACCCAAACCCCCCGACCGTGGTCATGCGCAGGACCGCTTGGGCTTTGTTCCCAGCTCCTTGGGATTTTTGGCGAAGGGTATGAAAATAAGTTGGGGAGAAAAGACGTTTTCCCTTTGTTTGCAGCCTTTTATTGCCGCGTCTTCGCTCCCTCACACTGCCCCGGGAGCCAGCAGAGCGGGGACACGGTGGCTGCTCTCCTTCTCTGGAGGGGAAACAGGGCAGCGAAGGAGGAAAAAGGACTGGAAAGGAGATTTCGGCGAGAAGGAAAGGCCACAGAGCCGGCAGCGGGTCTCAGGAGAGCAGGGCCTCCTCCCCAGCCAGCCCCGCTGCCCGGCTGTGGTCCCGCATCCCGGGGATGCCCGGTGGGAGCGTGGGGTGCACGGCCACGGTCCCCAGAGACCCTCGCTGGGGCAGAGCCGGGGCCACCGGCCATTGGCACGGAGCGCCGGGGTCACGCTCAGGTGCTGCCGTGGCAGGTTGCTAATTTCTCCCAGGTAAAACGTTGCTGCTAATTACAATTCCCAATTAAGAAAGGCTGAATGAAGTGCTGTGGGTCTGGGATATAACCTCCGAGGGCCGTGCTGGGGGGTCCCTGCTGGGGGGTCCCTGCTGCGGTGCTGGTGCTATGGAGGCTGCCAGATCTTGCGCGGTGAGCAGGGTGCCGGTGGGGTGACCCCCAAACACAGGGGCTGGGTCACGCTAACGCATCTCCCCGGGGATGTGCCAGGCTCCCCGAAGGCTGGTGACCCGTGGGGACATCCCAAGCGGTGCCACTGTCCCCAGCCATGGAGCTCCTCCGTGTGTCCCCTGCAGGGAGCTGAGCTGGGTGCTGCCGCCGCCGTCCTTGGGCCCCGTGGCTGATGGCAGCCACCAGCCCTTGTCTTCAGGTCGAAATAAATCGGAAGCACGAGCCGGTGCCTCTAACCGCGTTTATTATTCATGTTATTTGTGCGTTGGTCTGATTCTGTGTAATGATTTAATCTGTTAAGGGCCCCCGCTCCAGCCTGCTCTTCGCTGCTTTAATCTCCCGTTGCCATTTGCACCTGATTTATCTGACGGCCTTTTGGCAGCCGGGGGTCAGGTTCGCAGCTCTCGGCACACCGCCGCGGCAGGTCACCGATGGGCAATGGCAGGGTGCCGGCATGCCGTGGCGGAGGAGGAGGAGGAGGAGGCAGCGTGCAGCGGGTCCCTGCCTGGGGGAAACTCCTTGGGGCTGCCCCCAGCCTGCGGACCCGGTGCAGGGAGCATCGGGGCAGGTCCCAGCTCCGTCACCACCCATGGGCACCGTGGGACCCAAAGGAGCACCTGGGTGCTGGTGCTGGATGGGGCTGTGCGCCGGGACGAGGGCCCAGAGGGGTGCACGGAGCCGCGGCCCCCCCACGCCGGGGCAGAGGCGGTTGGCATCGCACCTGATTTATAATTCATAACCTGGATGAGGGCGGCGTGCAGCCTGCCGGCTTCGGCGTAATTCACACTGAGGAAATATTTGCAGTGTTTTCAATTCCCCTGACGCCCCGTGGGGGACGGATGCCTTCCCCCGAGCCGGCGGCGGAGGAGAGGGGCTGGGTCCCCCCCCACGAGGGAGGGAAGGAGATGGCGGCACCGGCAGCCTGCGTGTGCCTCGGGTGCACAAAAAGGTGTCCTGCTGCAGAGCCTCCGCCGAGAGCCCCCGGGGAAGGGGCAGCTCCGGCACTGCCGGCGCGCGGTGGCACGGCGATGCTCGTCCCCTGCCCGTCTGCTGCCTGCCCGAGAGGCGCCCGCCGTGACATTGCCATTCCCCACCTCGCGCTGCCAGATGTCCGGGGCTGATTTATGGCGGCGCGAGGATGCAATCAAGGCCCCGGCCTCCGAGGACGCCGCGGCGGCTCCTCCGCTGCATTTCGACCAGGAGCACGCGGCAGGCGCGGCGGCTGCGTGCCAACGGGAGCCGGTCCCGGCAGCGCTCGGGGACGCAGCGGGTCCCCTCCCGGGAAGATGGATCCCTGTGCCGGTACCCGGGGATGCTCATGGCAGGGCCGGAGGAGCGGGATCTGCCAACAGGGACGTGGTGTCAGGAGAGCTTCGAGGGACGCGGGGAGCCACGTGTAACCGTAACAGGGCAGTGACAAATGCCATCCCTCTGGCAAGACGCCCCCGCCGAGGCAAAGCAAATGTTCCCCCCGGCCAAAGGCGACGGCAACCGTGGCGAGTAACAGGATTTGTCACCAGTTCCTGGGAGCGAGCCAGAGCGCAGGAGCCTTTGCCTTTGCCTTCCCCTCCCGGGGAGCCCCGGGCACCCTGCGCTCCCCCGCCTTGGTCCCACCGCTGCCGAGCCCCCGGCCGCAATTCCCGGCGTTGGGGCCGGTCTCCGTTCTGGCTCCTCTCGCCTGACGCGAGATGATTTTTGGAGGCAGTTGGTGGCGAGGGAGTGCAGCTGCCGCCGAGTTATCCAAACGATTTGTCTTAGGATTCATCCAGAATTCATCGTGCGGGGAGCCTGGGCGATGTCGGCTTTTAATATTCATGCGGATTTGGAGGCAGCGTTAATCACAGGGGCTGACAATTTGCGCTTCCCTTCGCTGCCCGTGCAGCCGGCTCTGCCCGGCCGCCACCCCTCGCCCACCACCCCTGGGGACGGGCGCGGGGTCCCAGTGCATCCCCGTTTGACTTTTTCTTCCCCGTGCAACGCTTGCCGTCGCTTGGCCGGCGCGGGTGGCTGGAGGTGGGCGCGGGGTCAGCCGGGGGGAGCGCGCGGTGCCGGAGGAGCACCGCAGCTGCACCCCGACCCCCTGGTCGCAGCATCCCCAGTACCCGCGGTGAGCATCGGTGCATCCCACCGCAGGGCGCAGGGGCCTGGAGCATCCAGCCCCCGGGGGCTCTCCCCATCCTCCCGTAGCGTGTCCCATAGCATGGGGGCGCAGGCGGAGCTGTGCCCTCGCTGCCGACCCACCGGCTGCCGCCGTCCCCGTGGCTGGCGTTACCTGTCACCGCTGTCACTCCGCTTCCATCCAGCCAGCTGCCACCATGCGGGGACTGAATACCAATGAGGCTCACGGAGCTGCAGGCTTGCGGGTGGCCCCTCCTCGTGGAGCGGCACGGCGGGCACCCCCGGGGACAGGGGACAGGGTGTGCTGGGAGCAGGGGTGGCAGCCGCCCCCAGTGAGGTGCTGAGACCCCTCCAGCTCATGACAGCCAGCGAGGTGGAACACAAACCTGTGACCGGCAGATGCAGCCTCTGGGTCCCGCTGCAGGACCCCACCAGCGGTGCTCGGCCGTGGCCGTGGCCCACGGGGACACATCTGAGGCCACTTCCATCCCCTTGGGGCCGTGCACCCCCAGGCCAGCGCCACCCCGGCGTGAGCAGCACCATGAAGGAGCCCTGGGCTGGTGCGTGGGGCTGGGACCCGCTGACCCCATCCATCCCCCCTGCAGAGCCAAAAAAACCCCAAAACCCCCCAAAACCCCCAGTTCCCCCCTCCCAGCGGCAGCTCGGCCGAGGCGGCTGGTCGCGGCGCAGCTTTGGGGGGGGTTCCGCTGTCCTCACACTGTAATCGCCCTAATTAGATCTACATATTTTGATGAAGGTTTCACAAGGAAAAAAAAAAAAAAGGCGTCAGGCAGGAGGAGATAATCGAATCGCAGATGACATTCCCATCACCCAGCCTCTCCGCACAGCCTCTGCTGCAGCCGACTCGGAAAATTATGCGTAAGGGGGGAGGAAAATTACCATAATCTTCCTCCGCAGGATGACACCAAATTCGGCTGGAGCCACGCGGGGTGGCGGGGAGCCAGGCGGGCACCGCGGCTGCCCTGCCCTCGCCCTGATGGTGCCACCGCCGGTGCCACCCCTCGGTGCTGCCCGCCTGCCCGGGCTGTGTCCCGCAGCCACCGGCACCCTCTGGGGTCCCAGCTCGGGACCTTTGGGGCTGCCCACCCATTGCGCCCTCCCTCCTTGCAGCACCCATGGGGTGGTGGTCCTGCCTGCGCCGCTGTCAGCCCCTGGCTGTGTCCGGCCGGTATTTGCACTGCTGGGCCACCAGTAGCGGCCCCCCATGAAGGCGGGTGCAGGGGACATCGGGGGGACAGGATGCAGCACTCCGCACGCTGCCCTGTGCCCCTAACCACGGCAAATCCCCTTTGCAGGTGGAGAGGGGCAAGCGGGGGGCAGCATCGGGGCATCACCCCAGCTCCCCCTGCTCGGGGACCGGGCAGGATGAGGCACCGGGACCTGCGGCGACCGCGCAGGATGAGGCACCAGGGTCCATGTCCAGGGCTCCCCGGCTGCCTGCTGGGGCCCATCCTGCAGCCAGCGGGTCCCCGGGGAGCCGGGTACGTCCTGCCCCACACAGGGGGGTTGCCCACTGCTGGGGTGGGGGGTCCCAGCCTGCGGGGCACGGCCCACCACCCCAAAACCCCTCTGGGGGCCAGGAGTCCCTGCCCCACACCCTGCCCTGTGCCCCAGCCGGTCGCACACCGGAGCTGGTGCCCAGGGGAGCGGTGGGGCTGGGCGGTGGGGCTGGGCTCCGTTTTATCTCGCCGACTTCAGAGGAGCATCCCGGAGCCGGGCTGTGAGAGGGTCCCGGGGGGCGGCGAGGCCGGCACTGGGCAAGTGGAGCGTGCGGTAATGAAATGCAATTAAGATGGAGCTCTCTCATCCCCCTTTCCCCTGCGCATCCCCTGAGTTGCGGAAAAGCCCCTCTGGAGCGGCACCCGCTGTTCCTCTGCTTCTGCCCCCACCAGCACCCCGGGCCACGAGCTCACGCCGTGCCGTGCCGCGCCGTGCCACGTCGGTGCCCGCTCTGCCAGATAAATGGCACACGGTGCCATTGCACAGGTACCCTGGCAGCGGGAATGATGCCAGCACCACCAGTTTCTCCCAGTACTGGCGTGGGCACTGGCGCGAGGAGGGAGAGGAGCAACCTCCGAAACGCCAAGCCCTTGGAGCCAACATTTCCCCCGCCAAGCGCGGCGTCCTCCCCAGGGCCGGCGGTGATTGCTGCTGTTCGGAGGCCATAATTTGCAGGCCGGAGCCCAGAGCCGCACGCAACCGATGCACCCGGGTTGGGCCGGGCTCCGCTCCCGCCTTCGCTGCCTGCATCGCTCTCGTGCTGCCGGGCGCGCTGCTGCTGGTTTCGGCCGGGCGCGGGCACCGCCGGCGGCAGCGGGTCCGATGGCGTGGCCGAGCCGCCGCGCTCGCACCCACCTGGGCTCAGGCCATTTTTCCACGTGGCAAATGCCTGAGCTCCGGGAGCATGAGATGGGAAAAGGGGGGCTGAGCCTCCCCCCCGCCGCTACCTCACCAGCAGCCGGCCTCTTCGCTTTTACTTTATTAATATTATTTAAAGGCAGGAGAGCCGGTCCCTCGCCCCAGCATCTCCCACTGCCCCCCCCACCGTGCCACCCTCCCGTGGGCTCGCACAGGGCCCGCTCCCTGCGTCACCACCCCAGCCAAAGCTCACCCTGGGTGAAGCATCCTCGCCCCCCACCCCGTACCCCGCAAGGGACCTTGCACCGCAGCCCCCCCGCGCCCCGGGGCTCCGTCCTGCATGGCCACGCGCTCCCACAGCCCCGCTGAGACCGGAGCAATTCATGACATGGGTGGCCGGACGCAGCGCCGGTGGCAGGGGCAGCGTGGGCTGCGGACGGGGACCCCAGTGCCTTCTGCTTTGCATTGCTCGGGTTTTTTTTTTTTTATCCCCTCGGTTTTTGCTCCCCTGCCTCCTGGGGAGCGACGCTGAGCGCAGCCGGCGATGGGGGACCCCGCTATTAAATGGCTTCGCTGCCGCAACGCCGCAACCCATTAAACCTCCCCGGCTCCGGCCTCTGCCAGCTCCCCGAGACGGCTGACGGCGGCAGAGCGGGAGCCGCTCCACGGCCTGATGCCGATCCCAGCTGCCGTGTGGCTGCTCCGCCCGGGCAGGATCCGGCTCAGCCCAGCGCTAATTAAAAAATATATGTATTCGAGAGCTTCAAACGGCTCCTGGTGCCTGGGGGAAAACTTCCAGCCGCGTTCATCCTCCTTTTCCCTGCTCCGGCCACACCACGATGCCGCCGCCAAACACGACCCCCCCTCAGCTTTTTCCCCAGCCCTGTGTCCCCCCCTCCCCAAATTTTCTCCCCCCTTTCCAGGGCATTTCCATGAAAACGGGCTCTTTTGTTTCTTCGGATTTCATCCGCTGCCCGTTCCCCACCTCGAGCCCGCGCCTGCCTTTGTCCTCCACAAATAAAGAACAAAAGGGGAAGAGATGGAGAAAATATGATCTCGCCTCCAAATGGCTTTTTTTTTTTTTTTTTTTCCCCCAAGTCGTCCATGAAGCCTTGGATGCTCTTTAAGAGCCCGGCTGATGAATGCGAGGGCATGGGAGCTGCCATTAGGAGGGAATTGATCGGCTCTCGGCAGCGCGCTGCCAGGGCCCTGCGCTTTAACAACCGAGGAAGGAAGAAAGAACGAGAGCGAGGGGGGGAAAAAAGAAAGAAAAATACCGGGTGATTGGAAGGGTTTTCTGTCCCTGATAATAATAAACACGTCCAGCAAATTGCACTCGAGCTGCAGAGCAGGTAATGGCGATGCAAGGCCTTTCTTCTCTGCACCAGGGGGGAGAAACTCAAGTAAACAGGGGGGAAAAATCAATTTCTGCCACGGTTTGTTCCCTGAACGGGGGAATCTCCCGGCGAACGTGTCCTTTCATGTCTCCCGTTGACTCTGCCAGCTCCCACCTCCGCCGCCCGTCGCCTTCCTGCACAAATGCATTCGCACGGTGAAGAAGGAGCCCAGATTCGGGAGAACAAAACAAGGGCTGGGCGGCGGACGCCGGCGCCGGTGCGGTGCCTCCATGCCGGGACTGGCGCCGCGGAGCCTGGTGGCACCGGAGGCCACGCAGCTTGGGGACGCTGCTCGTGTGCACGTCTGGAGCACACGCGTCGGGCACCGGCGCGCACGGCTCGGGCAGGCGTGGCTCAGGCCTGTGCCGCTCGGGCATGCAGCGCTCAAGCTGCATGCATGGCTCCATCCTGCACATCGCAGCCGTGCTCGTCTCAGCTGCACTCAGTCAGCCGTGCGTGTCTCGAGCTTGCATGTCTCAGCCATGTACGTTTTGAGCTTGCACGTCTCAGCCATGTGCATCTCAGCCATGCACATCCAAGCCATGCACGTCTCAGCCATGCACATCTCAGTCGTGCATGTCCAAGCCATGCGCTTCTCAGCCATGCACGTCTTGAGCTTGCACATCTCAGGCATGCATGTCTCAGCCATGCGCCTCAGCCATGCACATCTCAGCCATGCACATCTCAGCCATGCACCTCAGCCATGCACATCTCAGCCATGCACATCTCAGCTGTGAATGTCTCAGCCATGTGTGTCCAAGCCATGCACATCTCAGCCATGCACATCTCAGCCATGCGCCTCAGCCATGCACGTCTCAGCCATGCACATCTCAGCCATGCACATCTCAGCCGTGCACGTCTCAGCCACGCGTGTCTCAGCCATGCGCATCTCAGCCATGTGCATCTCAGCTGTGCACGTCTCAGCCATGCACGTCTCAGCCATGCATGTCTCGAGCTTGCACATGTCAGCCATGCACATCCCAGCCACGCACATCTCAGCCATGCAGGTCTCAGCCATGCACTTCTCAGCCACGCGTGTCTCAGCCATGCACATCTCAGCCATGCACGTCCAAGCCATGCGCGTCTCAGCCATGCACATCTCAGCCATGCACGTCCAAGCCATGCGCGTCTCAGCCATGCACATCTCAGCCATGCACGTCTTGAGCTTGCATGTCTCAGGCATGCATGTCGCAGCCACGCGCCTCAGCCATGCACGTCTCGAGCTTGCACGTCTCAGCCACGCTTGTCTCAGCCTTGCGCCTCTTGGGCACACACACGTCTGGGTCTGCCGTGGGGCTCAGCAGCCGTGGGGTGCAGCCGCGAAGCAGGGCTCCCGCAGGCAGATCCCCGGGGTGCCCGGGGTGGGACCACGCACCCCCGCGGACGCCTCTCCTGCGCGTCTCCTGGCGTGCAGCTACCGCATCGCGTCCCTGAGGACGAGCAATGCCTCCCACGCTCTACCCACCCGTGGCACCCGGAACCCGTGGGTTTTCCCTGCTGACTGCCCCGGGCTGGCTCTCCCATGCACCCTCGCCGGGCGGGGGGGACATGGGCGATAGGAGCAAACATCTGGGGGTGTCGTGTGATGTCCACGAGCAGGGGACGGTCGTGTCCCTGGGAAGAGCAAGAGGAGGAGGAAACCACCCGGTGCTCCCTGGTCGCCGGCGCGCGCCGGGGGTGCGGAGAAGGGGAGCTGCTCTGCTTCCAGCGGGATGCGCTGGGGCCAAGGGTGCAGAGTCAGGCCCTGGGGTCCGGGCGGTGGGCACCCAACGCTGCTGCACAGCACCCCTGCTCGCTGTCCCGGGGCTGCAGCGAGCACCGGCGCAGCCCGGTAGCTCGGAGCTCGCCGTGATGCACCGACGAGCTGCAGCTCCCCTTCCCGCACGGCCGCTGCCTCCCTCCCCGCCTGCCTCCGCCAGGAAAAATGGTTTATAACTCCATTAAGGACAGCGTAATTATGCATAATAAAAACACGGCGGCCCTTGCGTGTGCAAACACAGCTCTGACGGAGCACCCTGCCGCACCCAGCCCCGCGGCTCGCTCGGCTCTCGGGCGAGCGTGCGAAGCGCGCTGGCCGGCTCCCGGGGAGAGAGCAGGGCTCAGGGCCCCCAAGGTCAAGGCGAGCGGCGCCGAGGGACGCAGCCCGCAGCGGATCGTCTTCGCCGGCTGCTTCACTTTGAATCAGAGCTTTGGGAGGGAGGGGGAGAAAAATCACACCGGCTTTTGCTTCTTTTTTTTTTTTTTTATTNTTTTTTTAATTTCTTGTTGTTCCCCCCCTCCCCGCAGCCCCCGGCGCTGCTGCCGCCGATAAGGCGATACCGTCTAATCGCCGGGTGACACGCGCATCTCGCCGCTGCCAACGCGCCGCTTAAACCCGCCGCTGCGAATAAACTCCCGCGTGAGCTGCCGGAGGGTCGCCACCCGTGCTGGCCGGGTCCCCAAGGGTGCTGGGGGACATCGCCCTGCCAGGCTCCGGCGGGCAGCACCCACGGGTCCCGGTGAGGGGCGCATTTGGGGAGGGGGAGATGGGGCGCGTTGGATGTCGGCGAGGTGCCGCGGGCCAGATCCGGCATCCCGGGTTTCCTCCACGTGGCTCCAGCGACATCCACCACGCCGGAGCCTCCCGGAGCTGCTGGTGGAGGAGGAGGAGGAGGAGGAGGAGGAAGGCTCCTCATCACGCCGTTCACCAAACCCCACGCCGGCGCTCCCCGAGCAGAACCAGGAAGGTTTTTTAATATAAAGCTGGTAGCCAGCGGGTGGATTAAGGATGCTGATTGAATTTCGTCAGGCAGAGGAGCCGGGCCGGGGGGAGGCAGCGAGGAAGCGCGTTCGATGTGTGCTAAAAGCCGCAGGTTCAGAATGTGGTAGGGGTTGGGGCTGGGTTTTTGGGGTTTTTTTTCTTTTTTTAATTTAAAGCCAGTCGTAAAAAGATCCCATCTTTGAGGAGCTGATGACTCTCACGAATTATTTTTGTTGATTTATACACCCACTCGCCTTTTAAATAATATTAATAAAGTAAAAGCGAATCCGTTCCCAGGCAGGAGCGGGGCGACGCCGCTCGGGGGGCGCGGGGACCGTGGGATGGAGGGGACGGCCACCGCCTGACCCACGCGTCTCCCGAGTCAGGCTGCGCTTTGGGCCGAAAACACAAGATTTTGGAGGTCGCTGCGGCACGCTGGCATTGGCAGCCCCTCGCCGGGGCCGGAGGGTGCCTCGCTCCCCTCGGCCGAGCATTGGTATTCAGCGTCGGTGCCGGAATGGGCGCTTTTCATGGCGGTTTGGGTTTTATTATTACGCCAAGAAGCTTGCTTAATTCTCTGCCATCTTCCTCCCGCGCCGCTGATTTACGCCGTTAGTGGTTTAATTATACAATTCAGCACTCCTTAAAACATGAAAAACTGCTCGGCTTTCGAAGCAATTAAAAGGCAGCGGAGGAGAGCAGCCGATCAGATGAGATAAGTAAATCAAACAATTAAAAAACTCCTTTGGTGGCGGGTGGGCGATCATCCATCCCACCCAAAAAGCCTCCCCTCGGTGGGAGCCCCGCAGCTCCCGTCCCGGCTGCAGGCTTTGACCCAGTAACTTGTCTTAGTGGGATACTGGGAGCAACTGGTGGGGCTGCCGCTGGGTGGGAGTGGTGTGGGGTGCAGGGTGATGATGGGGACAGGACGATGGGGACAGGGTGATGATGGGGACAGGGTGATGGGGACAGGATGATGATGGGGACAGGGCGATGGGGACAGGGTGATGATGGGGACAGGGTGATGGGGACAGGATGATGATGGGGACAGGGCGATGATGGGCACAGGGTGATGGGCGCAGGGTGATGGGCGCAGGGTGATGGGGACAGGGTGATGGGCGCAGGGTGATGATGGAGACAGGGCGATGGGGACAGGGTGATGGGCGCAGGGTGATGGGGACAGGGTGATGGGCGCAGGGTGGTGGGGACAGGGTGATGGGCGCAGGTTGATGATGGGCACAGGGTGATGGGTGCAGGGCGATGATGGGGACAGGGTGATAGGGACAGGGTGATGGGGACAGGGCGATGGTGGGGACAGGGTGATGGGCGCAGGGCGATGGCTATGGGGCGGTGGGCACAGGATGGGCGCGTAGGAGCCGTGGTGGGGACACCGCCAGGGTCCAGGAGCAGCATCCCGGCAAAACCCACGCTCCCATCGCAGCAGGATGCCCCAAGCGCCCCTTCGGCCGGGAGAGGGGCAAGCGCGGGTGCAGGACCCGGGGAGAGCCGTCCGTCCCTTCCCCGGTGCCACCTACCACTGCCCTGCGCCCTCCTGCCTCTTCTTCCCTGCACCTTTATCCCATCGTTCGGGGGAGCTGCCGGCGCCGATGGACTCGCGTCCCGGGGGTTTTGAGTCTCTGGGATGAGCCGGGACATATCCACACTGCCGACACGAGACACGGCCCCACGACCCCCCAGTCCCCCCGCGGGCACACGAGCACTGCCAACAGCATCCCCCCCCCAGCAGTAATTAAAAGCAGAAGGTAATTAATTATCCGTCTCCAAAACCACCCTGGCTGCAAGAGCAGGAACCAGCAGATGATTAATCTCTGGCAGCTCTGGCACCCGGCGCCAGCTCGGGCCACCCTGGAGTGGGTGCCCGTGGGGGTTCGCCCCACACAGGGCCATGGAGGGGGGACCCATGGCATCGGGGCACGGCCCCAGGGAAGGGTTTGCTTTGCGAGTCGGCTGTGATGCGCCTGCCCCGCCACAGCCCCCCCAAAACCGCAGCCCCCACGGCTGCGGGTGCGCCCGGTCCGATGGATGGGGACGTCCACGGAGGGGGCCACGGGTGACAAGGAACGGGAGCTCGTCCTCCGGCTGCGGAGCGGAGGAGCCTCTGCGGGGCCGTAACTCCTCACCGCCCATTAAACATTGTTGTTTAATAGGTGGAACAAAATTCCTGCTTTTTAGTGAGTTACGGCCGTTTCCCCATCACGCGGCCGTGATCGCCCCGCTCCGGCAGCCCCCCCGCCGCAGCGCTCCCCACGCTCGGGGGGCCACGGGGCCACATGTGCACGGACACCGGGACCCCGTCGGAGCCCGTCCTGCCGCTGGGCGCCTGGGACACCCTCGCTCCCCTCAGCCCTGTCCCCGTCCCCCCCCGGCTTGCGGGGGCCGCCCCGCTCCCCCCGGCTCTCTCCTGATGGGAAAAGTCCTTGTGCACCCACCATGGTGGGAGGGATGGACGCAGGGACTGAGGCCGAGGAGCCTCTCCCGGCACCCCGCAGGCAGCTGGGCAGGAACGGGGAGCGGGGCCGAGCCGGAGCCCTTGGCCGTGCCGTGCCGGGACCCCCAGGACAGCCCCGGCCGAGGCAGGGACCCTCCTTGCGGGCACGGGAACGTGTGATTTATGGGCTTGAATTTCTCCCCAATTCTCGCTTCCATCCCCGCAGCTGCATCCGGCGTTTGTCTTCCCCGATGGTTTATTCCCTTTTAATTTGAACCGTCCATCAGGCGGTGCCCATGCCGGACCGGGGTGCCAGGCCGGGGTGCCAGGCCAGGGTGCTGGACCAGGGTCCCACACCAGCCGCGGGAGCCACCAGCTCCACCAGTTCCCTCTCTCCTCCCCGGGAATGCCGGACCTGGACGAGCTGCCCCTGAGCCCCTCCTTACCCGGGGGTCCAGCCCCTCTGGGTGACCGCCCAAACGGGGGGCCCCTGCATGGCTGGGGGGTCCCTGGCACGGACCGAGGGGCTCCGGCGCTCATGGCCAGCGCAGGGCACACGGTGTCACATCCCCGGAGCCAGCGCAGGGTGGGTGACCCCCCAAAAGCACCTCCAGCATGAGACTTTGGGGTAAGGGGAGGGCACGCAGCCCCCCGTCCCCACTGTCCCCAATGACCCCAGAGACCCCAGCCAAGCACTGAAGCATCCACAAACCAGCGCTGCTCAGCACCCCAGCAGCCCAAAATGCCGGTCCTGGCCCACGTGGGGCTCAGCAGGATGGGGACAGGGCGAGAGGGATCCAGGAGTGGCAGGGACAGGGACAGGACGGGGTCCCTCGCCCCCGCCACCCGCCCCCAAGGATTCTTGCAGGGCTTTGGGGCGGTTTGGGGGGTTTTGAGCGTGGCTGAAGCTCTCTCTTGTGGCAAAGCTGCTGCATTACAGCCCTACCCGAGCCGTCGAGCCCCAGCATCTTTCGGGGGACCCTGGCTCCAGCCCTGAGCCAGGACGCCCCGAGAGATGCTGGAGCTCGGGAGGCTGCAAACAGCCCGCCCAGGCGGCCGTGCTCCTCCTTCGCGGCGGTGCACGGAGGGACCGGGGAGCCCGGGAGTGCCCGGTGCTCCCTGATGCCCTCCGTTACCCGTGCAGCGGCAGCTGAGACCCCGCCAACTCATCGCAGGAAGCGCGCCCGCCATGGCGATCGCGACCCCGCGGGGTTTGTCCCTCCGCCCGAGCCGTAGCGCCGCCCGCGGGGGCGGGGCTAGGGCCTGGATGCGGAAGTGCGCGCTCACTTCCGCTCTCTGCGCAGAGTCCGTAGCTGTGAGTACGGGGCGGTGGCGGGGGGGGTCCCGGCGGGATCCGCCGCCATCCGCGGCCGTGCGGGGCTGGGCGGCCCCGGGGCGGCCCGGGGGAGCAGAGGGGACGCGGGGCGGCCCGATGGCGG